>JAHDVE020005532.1:0-52933 GCA_022606495.2 Halesus radiatus
CAATCACGGGGACCAACAGATGCCACAACAATGTTAGAAGTCACAATATATACATTTAGAGCCTCGCCTATCCAATACAAAATAAAGGTTATGAACTTTTAAAAAAGAGTTCACTCTGTTTCAAGGTTCATTAATTTCACACGTAAGTTTTTTCTGGCGATCGAGCCCATTTTTAGACATTTTTCATGATATTTTCATGCAAACGATACGTTGCTAATGATTATCGTCTTCCCAATATCCTTGTGACTGTGATCTTTAAAAACAATGCAATTACTGTGATCTTTAAAAGGCCTTCATCGCCAAATAATAACTTTACACCAAATAAAGTCCTCAGCGTAACCACACCTGTTTTGACGAAGATTCACAAACCCGAGCAAAAGGTAATCAAGGTTTAATCATAATATCAAAATTAAGTCAGCCTATTCCCGCAGAGGTAATGTGAAAAGTCAATGATATGGTTTAAACTAGGCTGGACTGTCTTAAATCAACGCTGCGTTCTTTTGTATAACCTTATTAAGCTGCGAGTCCTGTTTTATACAAACTTTTGTTTTGAATGTAAACCTAAAAAGCCGAACTAAATTGAAGGTTCTTTTTTAATATAAAATAATGACATATGGGTACCTACATAATGCACTTTTGTGGGAGTTAAAAAAACTTAATCCAACAAGGTGACGACGAGAGATTTTTCTTTTATTTATTTCAAAAAATGGACATAATTCATAATATATTATCAATATGTTAAAATACATTTTTCTTCTTCTTATTATTCTACTCTACATAAGTTAAGCTCCAGGAGCTCGTGGTTATGGGATGATTATTTGCATACATAATTAAAAATATAAAATAAAAATAAACAATGCATCTTAGGTGATATGTCAATAATATTAAAAACTTATTGGATAACTACAAACGTAATTCAACTAAATAATTTTATAATAATATAAAATAACCAAATAGTCATTTATATGCTAGATTGCGCGCCCTTGGGGGGATTTTCCCATGAAAACGGCAATATAGAAGTAATCCAATTATTATTATTTATAGTATACATTAAGGGTACAATACAATCATTATGCAAGTTATAGGAGTTAATTTGTTTTTGAGGTGTTTAGTTTTGGATAATAATATATACTCTTTAATAAATATATTATTATTTTATGGCGCCATTATTAATAAAATTAATAACAAATACTATATAGTATGAAAATATCAACATCACGAAACATGTTGACATTTATGTATTAAACAGTGGTGTACATAAAGTATTTCTTATGAATTTTATAATCAATGTATTATACCATCTTGTACCTAAATATGAGTAGAGGTTTCGACGTTACTCGACTTTAGCGGAAACTTTGACAAGTAAGTACCTACTTGTTACTAAATTGAAATTATTTTTTAAAAATCCTGGACTGACTCTAGCTACCTTCAATAAAATTAAATGTTACATAAAAATTTAAATAAACGTAAAATAGGTTTTACTGTCGAAAATTGAATTTGAAACTTCAAATAACGTAAATTTGTAACGTAAATTTGTTGCAATGTCATGTGTTCACCAAAATATTTAAATAATTTGAAACAGGTTTATTATATTTGTATTCTGTGTCAGATAATTTTAGTGTCGCCCTGTTAGAATCCTAATCTTTACTTATAATCCCTTTTACTGTGTACTCGTATATTAACGAGATATCAATATCCAGTTGCCTCCCAGATTGACTGTTCCCCTTCTTCCCCTCTTCCCCAGAATCCTTCCATCACTCAGAAAATTACCCGAAAGTGGGATGCAGTAGTTCCACAGGCTATGCGGACGGTCGGGACTCCAGTGCGATAAAGTAAATGTGGTCTACTTTCATTACTTTCAGGGTGACATTTAACTACCTAGTATAAAGCATTCCAATGCGCAATAAGGTAAAGTTCATTATGATTTGTGGAGCCTTCTATTGAAGCGGAGGTGTGCAATACCAGCTCCACCGGAGTGAGACCGTTCTCTATAAATAACAATGTGGCGGTACCCTTACTACACAGCCATTGTTATCTCAAGGAACCTGAGGATTGATAGGAAAGGCTATAAAGACTCCTCTCGTCTAGTAGACTGCATCAGATTCTTTACTCCATTGAGGAACATAGCATCTCTGTGTCATAAAGTCATCTTTTTTTAAGTGAAAGTGTTAAAATTTTTATGATAGCAATGACGTTTAATAATGTGAAACTGGTAAGATTTTAGATCAGAAATTAAAAAAAAAGGTTTTTCCGACAGCGACATACAGTGACCTTTTATCCGATTTCCAGAGCAAAAGAAATTTTTGATGAATTTTATAACATTTTTTTCGATTACTCCATGATAATATAATATGTCTTATGTGTTTGCTATATTGTATTTGAAAAATTGAAAATTTGGTTTCTCAGAGGACATAAAATCGCACTGGGAGATCGCGATTTTTTTAATCGCATATCACTACTATTTTGGGTAACTATAGAATACTGAATTTTCAATAATAAGACGAAAAAATCATTTCGGGGGTAGGTACCATAATTTTGGGCTTCAGTTCACCATTTGCTTACAATATCTACACAAATATAGCTAGTACTTTAAAAAGATGTGAAGGACGTACTTTTAAGTTTTGCCAACAGGAGATAGAGCCCTAAACCTTCTCTGGCAACATTGTTAAGAATTCCAAATAATGCCTTGTTCAACTCAACTGAAAAATACATTATTTGACTGACGTTAAAATGCTGACATAGATACGTTTGTTCATTTACTTATCATTTCTTATTATTGCTGATGTAATTCCATATTTGCAGCGTCCTTAAAACATTTATTGCCGCAAAGCAAGTCTAACTGCGGTCATAGGTAGATACGAGTACAATATGAACTGGAAAAATATTTTATATACAATTTGAACACTGTAATCTTGTCTGCTTTGTGAGAACTCGGTTTATCTCTTCAGGGTGAGAACTAAAAGATTTTTAGTTTTATAATATGATTTTTCAATTCCTATTCTCCCGGACAAGACTGTGATATTTTTAAAAATAGAATCACTACGTATTATTTACTATCTCAAGATTATTTATTTAGTTAGTCAAAGTATGACAATGGCATTCGGTTAAGCAATCGGAAAATTTGTTTGAATCTCTTTTAAATAAAGTCAGAGATCGACTGAAATTGTGCCAAAGGTAGTGAGTGCTTTAAAGATCTGCCTTAACATGAACCCATTTCATAAAAAATATTTTGACTTTTTAACATACATTATAGATTTATTACTAAAGTGCATGAATTTCTTCCAAGATTTTGGTGCTTGTCCTATCATGCGCGGCGGTATACGCACAACGAGTTCCGCCCTACGGATCTCTCAAGGATGTGCCCATCCTCAAATACAACAGCGAATCCAATGTCGATGGCTCATATCGCTACAAGTAAGCATACGCATCCAATTCCTTACCTTAAGATGTTTCGGTAACCTCATGCGGTCTTGTGTTAAAAGCTGAATACATCCTCATTCTCTTTCAGTTTTTTAGCGCGTTGCAAATTCGCATTCTCGTTGCCCACCCATTTCTCCATGCAATTTTTGCTATGTACATAGCTACCAAAATAATGGTTGTAATACTGTGCATGCATCTATCCTCAGCATTAACAGCGTTTATCAAATTACATCAATGGTTGATATTTTAAAAGAATCCTCATTTGGAAGGAAACGAATATAGACATTGATCATCTCAACGTTCTACAAGAAACACAGTGCACTCAGAGTAAACATTTTACATGTGAATAAGTCTTTAGAGTCCCTTTGAGCTGAGCAGTCACTACGACCTTTGGGTCTACAATATACCCAACCTATCGAAAATTGGCATAGGTATTTGTGAAATATTCTAGAAATTTCAAATTGTATTTCTCTCCTATATCTACATTATACCGTATGTATAATTGTTTACACTCATAAAGCGCCCTTGTGGTGATATTCCACAAAAAAGCGCCATAAAAATTACCGGAATTTTATTTTTTATATTATATTAACTATTTCCTTCATGATTCTATTAATTTTCTTTATTGCAGCTATGAAACGGGGAATGGCATCAGAGCGCAGGAAGATGGCTTTTTGAAAAATCGAGGATCCCAACTCGAAGCTCAGGTAAAAAATAATAAAAATCTTAAAGGCTCAAAAACAAGGACATTTAAATATTTAATGATCAATTATAATGATCGAGACGGGATCCGGAGAATTTATGTAACCTATGATTACGTTAATGTGGATGATGTTTGCCAATGGTTCTGTTAAACTGAAATTATTTTTGTCATTTGATTACTAAAAAATGCTAATTTTGTATTTAAAAGTTGAAAACTTATGAGCTGTACTATTACTGCAAATACGTTTTTTATAAGTATTCGATCTATAATATTATTTGTTTGACTTTTGTAATGATTTAAGATTTTTTTAACCCTCGTTTTCCCTGTTACACTTGTATAGAGTTACGAATTGTTTTTCTAAACGAGCAGATTTTTTTAAAGTTTTAATGGTTTTTCACTAACGTTCATCAATTTCTCTTTTGAGAAAACTTAATACGATTTGGATGGTTAATCTGAAACATCACATTCATTCAACAATAAGTACACATATATATTTAAAGTAAGTTGGAGTATGTGCATATCTTCCCATATATAACATGTCCCATTGGGCTTCACAGAAAGTGATCACATATCTTCCCATATATAACATGTCCCATTGGGCTTCACGGAAAGTGGTCACATATCTTCCCATAAATAACATGTTCCATTGGGCTTCACAGAAAGTGGTCATATATCTTCCCATAAATAACATGTCCCATTGGGCTTCACAGAAAGTGGTCACATATCTTAGACTTGTTTTGTCTAACACCCCTTTCTGCTTTTCACACCAGGTATATTTCGTAGGCAGGCATCTCTTAATAGCGAACGGTATTTTTATTGTTGGGATAATCGACGTTTCAGCTGCTTCGGGCTCCTGGCACTGTTGTTAACTTTTTCAGAATTCACGCGGTTTGGGGAAATGCCGTAAAACAATATCCAGTCGTACGTCCAGCGTGGTTGATTGCCGTTTTGATCCGCATCAGTTATATAACCCAGAACTGATTGGACAAGAAGTATATTTGTGGATAAAATTAGATAGTTTAAAAGTTTTATTTTATTTCCGATACCGATAATTTATTTGTCGAAAAACAAATTTAAAAACTTATTTTCCCAGGTGATGCAAGGCTCATACTCCTACACAGGCCCCGACGGGGTCCTGTACACCGTGAACTACATCGCCGACGAAAACGGCTTCAGGGCGGAGGGCGCACACCTCCCCACCCCGCCGCCCATCCCAAAGGCCATCCGAGATTCACTCGCCTACAACGCCGCCCATCCTGAACCACCGGGCAGGAAATATTAATTCCCAACTTTCGACCCTATTTAATATACCGTACGATAACACTCTTAAACCCGACAAATTCAAATATCTACCTTCATTTTTTTTAATAGATTATACATATTTAAAAAAAAAAAAAAAATTATTTCAAGCGTTGCTTTTTGTTTCGAATATCAATCATATTGAGGGATATATTTAATAAGCGCAACAGAGCAATAGATTCAATATGTTCATCCTTATTCTTTAAGACATATCCTATTTACTAACTCGTACCCAGCCATCAATGCATAAATATTTGACTTATTTATGTTTTTTTTTTAATATAATTAATAATCAACGGTTATACACAAATCCTGTGGGTTAGCTGCACATGATCAAAAATGTCAATAGTTTTAGTAATACTGATGGATTATTTTTAAATATTTCTAAATTATTTATCGTGTGCTGGTGGTCTTACTAATTGTGGACATGATTTCTATGTTTTTAATTAATCAATAAATGTATATTATTTAATTGGGTAGCTGCTATTATTCCACCGTGACTTCCTTGTTAAAGTTTTGATACCCCGCAAATGAAATCAAAAATAAAATAAAATAAAATACGTACTGATATTGTCGTTCTAAAATTAAGTCACTATGCTAACTTCCAATTAATGAAATTTGTAAAGGTATTATATTTAACATGTTTCAAAACATATTTGATTGGTCAAAGTAATCTGACTTCCAAATACGAATACTTCCAAAACGCCAAATATGAATGTGATTTGATTACCATAATGATAATTACCAGAATAATTATGGAAACCTGAAACTCATCACGGACCTCCGTCACAGATCTGAACGAAATATTATTATTTATCTAAATTTGTAACCAAAATAGGTAATCAAATTAACATAGCATCGGATTTATATTTCGTATACGAATTTTATTTTTTGTGATAAAAATAGCAATGACATGGTTACGATATTTTTCTTATAGTATGAAAAGTAAAAATATATTTTTTCAATGTACGTAAAGACTTTACCTACAGTGATAATAAATACATAATCCCACAAAAAGCTCCTTTTTATTTATTAAAATGTGTTATTATTAAACAGCAAGTAAAAATAATGAACAAAACAACAATTTACTTTCTACGTTGGTACAATTTTTTATTCAGATATCTAACCAAGAAAAACAAATGTAAAAAAAACACATATAAATCCTAAAAACAATTTGTTATTCTTTTGAAATTTACCCAAAAGTAGAAGATAGAGCACCATGACATTGTTTGTCAGTAATCTGAACTATTTTTTGACTTATGTCTCACTATCCAAGTAATGGACGCACCAGATTATGGAGAGCAGATTGAATACGTGAACGAATTTCTCCAAAAGGTCTTGCCGATGGGCTACTGAATTCAATAGAGTAGATTGAATCTTGTGGTTTGTAACCGTCTTGTCTCTGAGTATAGTATGGCCTATTATAGTCAGGATTGTTATAATATTGTTGATAATTAGAATCTGGAACCGTATAAATATACTCGTTATTCTGTTGAACCTGTTGCGGATATTGATTTTGATCCTCGTAAGAGTACTGTGGATTACCAGTTTGTTGATACTGAACATATTGGTTCCCTCCTACATTAGTGTCGGCCGGAATATAATTATATTGACCCTGGTATAGCTGCGTACCGGTCTGTTCAGGATTCATCCGAACGGGGATTGGATAATTGCTTTGTAAATTAACTCCTCGATTCGTAAACGTTTCCTGGTTGTGTGCCGTATTTTCGTATTGCACTATGGGCTCCTGGTTATACGCCTGCGTTTTGGATGGTGACTGATTGTAATTGAGCCCTGGTTGGAGCTTGATGATGATAGGTGTTTCATCATCATTGCCGATTGATATCAACCCCACTGATTGTGGCATCTTCTTAAGTGGAGAGTCACTCGTTGCGGGGTTCGCAACGTGTGGCGCCTTATCTCTGGTCAGTGGCAATATTGGGTGAATTTGAGGATACTCATCAACCGATGTAGGATTATTTGGCACCTCTTTTTGGGGCAGTGGCAATATTGGGTGAATGCGAGGGTACTCATCTTCTGAAGTAGAATCGGCAGAGAGTGGATTAGTTTGTCCCGTCGCTTCTCCGACTGTAACGCCTTTATTCTTATTTATTACTATCGGTGTTGAATGCACAGCAACTAATATGATAACAGTCTGCAATAAAAATATATATTTAAAAAATTCATTAAAACTTTCCAACTGGTAGGATTTTATCTTACATATATCATATCATACTATCAACTAAAAACAAAATTTAGACAAATGCTTTTTCTTTAACATCTTTGCGGAATGGTATAAAGAAGCATAGTGACAATATTTGACAACTATTTACTAACATTTTTATTCCGACCGGTTTTCGCTCTCACTCAAGATTCATCGGACATCTATTTTTTAAATAGGAATATTGAATCCTTAATACCTTAATATTAGTACCTAATGTTATATTACTGTATTTTACTTTACGCACGACAAATTGTTTCCTCTCTTCGAAAAGAACAGTGACGTAGCACATGACAGGGAAACCTGAAGGCGCCTTGTCGAAGCGTTTGGTTCCCGACCCGACAAAAGGTAAAAAGAAAATCATGATTAGGTATAATAGTGCGAAACAAATTTATTATGATTTATTTATTTTAATTATTGTTAGGTAATCATCATCTCGATGTAATCATAAAATTTGTATTATGTTTCTATTTCTAAAGGAATTTTCAGACACGTGTTAACAGTTTTAACTTTTAATGGATACTGACAAGACTATAAAAAACAAGGGTTATATTTCAACGTGATAATTTGGGATATCGACCTGCAAGTATGTATACTTTACATTAGTAATTGAAACATTCAAATTTATAAAAAAAAGTCCTTATTTGTCAAGATTGGCTTCTGAAAGCTTAATTTTTTTTTAATCTATATAAAAATAATCGCATCAATTCAAATTATTATTTACCAGAAAAATTGATGACTTCATTTTGTTGTGGTGTCCACGAAATCAATACGACCAAATAACACACCGAATTGCTCTAATAACGTGTATATCACAATTTCAGCACCCACATTAACACGTCTTTACTATCTGTAGGTGTCTATATTATAACAACACAGCATTTCAAAACCATTATTATGAAATTTACACCTTATCTTATGAACATAGAAAATTCAATGACGCACACAGAGCCTACGTATAGTTCAATGGAGAATAACAGTTACAGAAGGTGTATTTCACAGTGCGAGACATCTATGAACGACACATCGAAGAAGTTATGACTATATGTATGAAAACTCGATGAGCCCACCAAAGGTAAGAGGTCAAAGGTGAGCCTTTTAAGAGAATGGCAGAATATTCTGAACTTTACTATAAAAATGAAAAGCTTTCAGCAAATTTCGATAGATGTCTGTTTTCAAAATAGCTCCGCTTGTTTTATTTGCCGATAATAAAAAAAAAACATTTGTTTGAAAGGTCATGAGTTTTTTCTCCAAATATTTCGTCAAAATAACAAATGTTATTTATTTTTATTAAAAAACTTAAATTAAAGAGGTTTTTCACATATTGCAATAGCTTTTATTGAATCTCATTCTTACATAATGGCAATAATAAAATATAACTAACTTAGTAGCATAAATACATTGATAAAAAACAGTTTTTTTTTACCAACCACTCAAATTCGTATCATGGTCGATTTCAGGTGATTTTGGAAGAGGTATAGAATGGGCAGAGCTGTAGCCTCCATTTACTGTGGGGTTGACTATATTTATTTGAGAGCTGTAGTATCCGATAGGGTCGAGGAATCCGGCCAATCCCGGTTTTACGTACACGTAATTTGGGTCCAAGATATATCCCATACGATGGGCCCACTTACTGGCAATATTGAAGGGCTTATTGGTAAACTTCTTCAGGTGCCCCAAAGTACGTCCTTCTGATTGAGGAGCTTCCTCTTCCCAGTATTTGTCCTTCACAGCGAGTCCTTCGTGTTGAGGATCTGCAGGAGCACCGATCGTTTGACTGACAACCGTCATTTGAATAAGCAGTAAGCAGAAGAAGTTGAAGTAAACGAAACCTCTCATTTTCCTGAAAAAGAAAAGGTTAAATTTAGAGTTGAAAGAAAATATAACAAGTTAGTGAGTAGAAAAAGTAGGACGAGTAGATGTTTGCAAAACCCCGAGAAAATATGGCAAGATCAAATCAAATACTTCGGAAATAAATCGAGTGTGAACAAGAGTCGTTATGACATAAAACTGTGTATGAGTAAAAATATTATATTCTTTGAATTCACCCGTAGGGAAAGCGACCAGACGCTGTGTAAATACGGTGGATGGCAAATTCCACATTTTTTTAATACCTAAAATGCATTTAAACCATTAGCATTGCATAAGCACTGTAGCAACGCTAGGAATTATATCGTTTAATATAGAATATGTACATAAAATAAATAAAAATGTATTTAAATA
The DNA here is from genome assembly GCA_022606495.2 of Halesus radiatus. Lineage (NCBI taxonomy): Eukaryota > Metazoa > Arthropoda > Insecta > Trichoptera > Limnephilidae > Halesus > Halesus radiatus. The sequence continues at coordinate 9,867 of JAHDVE020005532.1, forward strand.
AAGCAAGCCAAGACTACGGTATGAGGTGCTCCATCGTCTGTTCCCAGCCCCGTGCCGGCGGGAAACGAGGTTATGTTTTAATTAGACATGTAATTAAATAAAGCTAAATTTGAACCAATTTATAAATGATTATAATTTACAACAATGGAATGCTTTCTTTCCTGGATACATTTAAATGATGTGTGCAAATAAACTCGGTCAAGGCAATAAAGACAGCAGATTCACATGTGTTCATCATGGCGATGACTCACCCCCATTAATAAGATCGTTCCACTTTACCATGCAGCAACAAGTTAGTTATCACGACAATTAAGCAATATTTGTTCCACTGATATATTGACTCACCCATGCATATAATGTAATATAATACGTAGAGAAATTTCAACAAATTTAAACAGTTTGCAAACAATGATTATTATCATTTTTTTTTCGTTGGCATGGTAACTAAAAGGTTAACATCATTAAGTACCCATACAAAGATTATAATTCCATAGCATTGTAAACCCAGCTTATAAGAATCTATAACGTTATTGCAATCACCGAGTATGTGTACAATTATTTATAAATAAATGTACGCATTGTATAACTCTGATTTTACTAGCTATAGTCAAAGTAATAAATGATTAAGGTCATTAATAAAGCTCTTACAAATAATAACTAACTAGCCATAAAGCCGTTTCATTGCAGGGGTAGGTAGAGAGGATGGACTGCCACACAATTCTGTCTTGGCACACACCCCTTGCCTGCATTACACATTCATGCAACATATGAGTACTCATTTATTACTGTCACTCTTGACATGACCCTCTTAACTATTTGATTTAATTGGTCTTGCCATGTCTTCCTCGGAAGTTCTCGACTTTTTCTATATACTTGTGTACATAAAACAAATAATAAAAGCAAAATACGAATTTTATTTCAAAAACTTGACGAAGGGCACGTCAATTGAGTATCACATGAGCGTGGGCTTATGTACAAGAAGTGTTGATGAAGTATAATAGTAGATCGTGGTTAGGTTACATGTGGCAATAGTATGATGTATTCAGAACGTAACAACCTCCTCCTCACATCCAACTCAATAATGGGGCACTTATTCACCCGTTTTTCCCGAAAAATGATTTAACATTAACATCCCGCAACTTATTATGAAAGAACGGGTTGAGGCTTCACAAGATATATACAGAGGACGGGTATAGAGACATTGCAGCAACACTTTCCAGATGATCTCGAAGGTTAAGTAACAATCTTAGAACTCGGAGCTCGGATAAGTGGCATTATAAATAATTATAATACATTTAATGATCCTTGACTGGTGAAGCCTTACTTGAAATATCTTTAGTTATGTTGAGTAATGTTTAGTGCCAAGATCTGAATAATATCCTGGTCCTGCGAACCTAAGTACGCCCACCTCCTTTTGGTATTTGGGGTGTCATGGTAACACTGTAAATTTCTTGTATGGAACTAATATATATAAATGTTTAGAAACTGAAGAAAAGGTGGACGATAAATGAAATACGAGGAAAACGCGAGGACAATTATTACGTTAAAACGTATTATATTATACGTATGAATTAAACACAACCTAAGGCCTAATGATCAATGTTTCAGTTTTGTAGTGTAGTGTCACTAGCTTTAGGGTAATATCCTTCCTCTCTAGAACGATTTTTTAAATATTTCTCAACAATCTCCACAAGGAAATAATGCATGAAAAGAATGGTAATATGGCACCTTCAACTCAAACGGATGAGCTATAAGGAACGCGTGTAAGAAAAACCAATTACTTGTCATTTCCCTGAAGAAAAAACGAATAGGTCACAGTTTAATATAAATTTAATAAGGCACAGTTACCTTGCTAAACGTGCTACAAGTTTACTCTGTACATTCAATTAATCTCCTTGCGTCAATCACACCGCGTTACTTTTTAACGTATTTAAATATGTTTTTACAACAGTAACCTTATAGATCAATTACCATATATCCTTCAAGATGTTACCGAATTTTGCCTATTAATTAGATAGTCCATTAAAATAAATGTTTATTAATTGAACGTATACCTTGTTAATATTTTCAGAAACACGAATAACACAACTTATCGATGTAAAGACTGAGCGAGCTTTAATTAAAATTCCACTGATGTAGTTCAACAATTAGCTAACAACTGAGACTTCAGATATGAAAGGGTACAATTTATATTATACTTATAACTTTCTTCTTTCACCATCCACGCCCTATTTGTTCACAATAATGTACCGAGTGAATATCTGCCTTTAGCATTCGTGAATTGATTTCGGCACACCGATTTCCACACAACACTCTCGCTAATAGTTCGAGCTTAGCGATGACCGGAATTTATTTGAAATTCGTAATAATTTGAATATCCATTGTTACTCATTCGCAGAAATCGTGTTGAAATTCAGATGAATGAAATTCATCACCAGGTGACATTATTACTATTTTTTACAAGTTTTTCTTAAAAAATTTTGGTAGTACAAAACTAAAATCCCGGTTCCGTGAAAGAATTCTTTGCTGTATTTTTGTAATAGGCGATTTCATTATTATATGACGATTTTAACAACATTCCGTCCAAGGAAATGAATTCTGTCAGTGTAAATTATCAAAAAACGAACCGATGTATACCTATACTAACACACTATGTCGTATTTCTGCAGAAGATTTTTTGTTCTTATTCTTCTGTTTTCTATTCCTATTAAAGGTTGGCTATTATCGGGATAATCTTCACCCTGCAGGCGGTTGCCCGGAATAATCCAGAATAGTGCCATTCACTTAGCTACAGCTATCACAGCTACGAGGAGCGAGCGCGGCTTCTTGGCTTCTCCCCCTCTACGTCCTCCATCAATCACTCCCTGGATTTTCAGTTGGATAAATTTGTATTTATGGATCTTCGTGATGGGATTTTGTTATTATGCAAATAATTTATATTAATTATAATTTTTTACCATTCAAAGAAGAACTTCTAAATTAGTATTCCTGTGTCCGGGGTATTTTGAGGTTACGCCAATTTGTGCCCATTATTAAATGTGTATAGTTCGTTCGTTTTAACTATGTTATTAATGAAGCTGTCCTACTAAAAACCACTGTACTTTTGAAATCATTTTTTTTTACGATGTGACTTGACGATTATTTTTCATAAAAACAATATGAGCAAAAGTAACCATTTTTCTTGCACTTTATTACGCACTTGATGCGCATGGAACTGACTCAAGGTCAATGTGAATAAAATATTGTTTGTTCCTGAAAGTTACTAATGATCCCGGAAAGCCGCATTTAGATCCGACGCGGGTCGACGTGACCCGACGCGTTAACGTTTTTATGAGTCTATAATAGCGCGCGTGTTTACACGGCGAAGTCTCGAGAAGATCTTTAAATGGCAAATTTCAACAATAAAATGACACGAACATCATATTTTATCTCTGCCTCGGCGATCTTGTACCGTTTAATTCAAATTGAAAGCGTAAAATTAGCAATGTGGCTTTTCTTTTTTACTATGAACCAGAGCCAGAAACCAGAACCTAAATGTAATGAATCTAAGCACTTTTTTAGAAGCTGTTATAAATTATTACACAGATAAGAGGAGTAGACTGGTAGACTAGAACGCATAACGCAATTTTAAGAGTGCGTAAAAATTAAGGTGTTTGGTTAATTTATTTTTTTACGCGAGGCCCTGAGAGAAATAATTTCCCTCAAGGCCCACGTCATCTTTGGGGATACTGTGGGGGCCTTTTAGTGGATAGGAAGGTGTGAACCTAGGTCTCGAGACCAATTTTGTAAGAGGGGGGAAACACAAAGGCCGCCAAATCATTCCACAACCGAGCTGTTGAACACAAGAACGAGTCACAGAAGCGACACGTTCTTATGTGGCAAATGTCAACCGTTGGATATCTTCGAAGCTAAACCTTTAATCGAAATATTATGTAGGATGGCAAAGGATGTTTTTTTTTCATAAACTTTTTTTTACATGAATACCGCACAAGAGTCACAAATTCTGCCAACCGCCTGGAGCTAGTGAGACTATGGCATCCCCAATTGGGGAATGTTGTAAGGCTGAAGACATTGGGAAGGGGAAGGAGAAGGGAAGAGGAAGGTGAGGAAATACCTAGATATTCAGATCTGGTCACGAAACGTAGCTAAAAGCCATTTCAAGAAACCTTTCAATTCTGAATGGTGGTCTTTCACCAGTGCGATACTGAGAGTATCTTCCACTCTGGAACGTGCGCAAATATACAAGTACCATATATTATTTTTAAATGATTTAATTGTGAAACAGCACAAATTAATTAAATAAAATTTACTTGCGCACGCCGGGATTTGAACCCGCAACCTTCGGATTCGTAGTCGAGAGCCTTACCCCTCTACCATGGAGGCCGTCAATATTTAAATTTATTTTTTAAACTCCATTTTAATATAAGTTTAATTTTTATTTTCATACAAACTTTTTTTATATCAGATAACGTTATTTAAAAAAAAGAATGTATATCTGATTCGTAAAAGACACTATAATTAATATTTGACTAACCCACTCAATAATTTACGCTTAATTGGTCTGTAGCTATCATTTATAATGCCAAGAGTACTTTTAACTTAGTATAGAGAACCTTCGGAACCTACTTACTTAATAATTATCGGAAATGCCTAATGCGCCATTAATAAATAGTATCAAATATTGTGGTAATCCGACTTCTATTTATACATCTTGCCTACCTACCGATTTATTAAATCACACATTTTCACACATAAAGTGTATTTAATTGGGTGTTTATTAGTTTTTGCACCGTCTAGTGTGAATAAACATTGAAGCGTAAATAATCACGATCAATAAAGCATTACCTGAATGCCGCCGTCTCGGGTAATTTGCCCTTTAAAGAAATGATACTTGACCTTGATGGGAGATTGTAGAGAATGTTAGAATCGCGAAGATTCATTCACTCGGCGCATCTAACTGCGTTATCGTGATAGAATTCTTGATATTGCTATTTATAATTCTAAACTCCTAGGATTCCCAAGCATAAACCGTTCTCAATATTATGTAACAAACACCTCGCATTCCTCGAGAATAAATTCTAGATGCTTCCTCGTCACGGATAATTTTATATTCTTAATTAATAATCGGATCGAGATAATTATTTTGACATTTTATCCCGAACTCGTCGATTCTTTATACGAAAAGGGCAAACCAACTGTTTTCATTTTTGCTCATAAGTTCTCCACCAATTGTGAATATTAGATCTTGTTAAAATACATACTGACCGTAATTACAGTGGATACGTTACATGGGTAGATCTGAAATAGAAAATATATTAAACCCAAATACAGACCCCAACACCGAAACCAATCAACTGCACTTAAAACAACCTACCCAACTTTTTTTTTTTCATCAATTTAACATAATGTAATTTAATATTGTGTAAATAAAATCCATATCACGAGAAATCCCATTGAAGATGTCATTATTTATTATTTTGTTATAAAAAAAGGAGATAATGAAACATTATTATTATTATAATTTCGGAATTCAGTATTTATTGATAATATTCAAATTACTGATTACTAGAAATATTTGCGCAGGAGGTTGCAATAAATATGGAATAATGTAAACCGTATTAACGTCTCACTTGACGTGATATGGTTATCTATTAGGTGAGAAGTGGGTATGGTAATGGAACTAACTTGTCTGGACATCACCTTTACTTTCAATAAATAATTCTATAAAACTCCGTAATTTACAGCGCGTCGACTTGTTGAATTGTTACCTAATTATTCTGCTGAATTTAAAACGGTTGAGCTTTCTCTCTGGAGTTTACAATATTCGGTCTTTAATTGTTTTTTTTTCAGCCACTGCCTATTCAATCAAGTATAAAAGCTCGTTTTTGAGGTTCTCATCTTTAGTATTAAGCGATTTTTATGTACCTACTTGAAAGGAACATTATTTTTAACATAAAGACACAGATTTTTAATTATAAAAAATCGTTAGACTTTTGGTGTCAATTCAAGTGTTTTATTAAACAAGGTTTATCCTGTCACATAGCAACTAGAATATTCCTGTATTTAAATTCTTAACCTGGAGATCGTACATTTCACTTCTATAAATGTTCTCATGTTAACATTCTTACCTTTATTATTTGAAAATTTATAGATAAAGATATTAAGGTCAAGGCTGTTAGCCGTGAGAGAATTAATATTTCTAAGATAGATAGTAAAAACTGTGATTGATATTACGTTAAGATTATTTTTCTTCTGGTCTTTCTGCACAAAGTATTGTTTTTTGCGATGAGTCTTATTTTTTTTTAAATTCTTGTTTCATTTATTTTGAAAGGCAAATAATCAATTGCTATGAAAACTCAGATAATATTTTGTAAGAAGTAATAACATTCTAGACGGCTTATAAACAACACATATTTTGTATTTTTTATAGAAATCAATTAATACTTTTTTCGCTGTTTTTATTTTAACCAAATGTGGTTTTAAGAGTCATACTGGCAGTTGAAGAATGTTTTCGAAATGAGAACAACTAATAATAATAATAATTGGATGATTTGTATAGCGACATTTTTGTGAAAAATCACTGTAACCCGTTAAAATAAATACGGGAAATGAGTACTTAATCCTTTTCATATATTTTTTTTAATTTGAAAACATTGCAGATTAATTTCAATAAAATTCATTGACGTAGTCATCACTACCCTATTTTAAGATCTCATTTATAAGTGTGTTTAAGCAAAAAACGAGAGGAAAAACTAGAAAATAAAATCATGCCTCATACTTATGGAATACTACAAGAATTTTAAAAAAATATTTTATTTTTTTAATGTTTCTAGAAAAGTTTTTGGTGACGTTAATTCTTTCCGATGTTAAATTTATCGAACATACTCGGACAATACAGTAAATAATTAAATTAAATGTTTGAATGGTCTACAGCACAGCAAGATATAAATATTATGTATTCAATGCTGGCACATACCATCTTGGTAAAATAATAAATATAACATTATTTCCATTCAGTAGGTAGTATAACTCACAATAACAAATGTGTAAATAGGTATAGCAAAATACAATGTCGATACAGCAATCAAATATTATTCTTAACCTTTGCAAGTGTCGTGAGAAAAATGCGTCGTGTTAACATTATTTCTTAATAAAAAAATTATATATTAATTTTTTTTATTCTCCTTTTTTATATTCTATGAATTTTCGTTAACTTGTACATGATTGTATCTTCCCACAAAATTTCATACAAAAATAGTACATGGTGCCCTTACTATTCTTGTAAAGAATATTAAATAAATAAAATATGGTTTTTATAATTGACTATTCATTTATTAAATAATTATCACAATGTACACAATCTTCACTTCCATTTAAAACAATCGCAGATTGTTTAAAACAGAGGTAGAGGTTGATAATTAAATAATCATGGCAGTGTTCGTATAGGGAAGAGACCGAACAAGAGTTTCCTGTAGATCAATTTTGGAGGAAAAAGTATTTTGGACATTTTATTAATAATCTCATGGTCCAATAGAAGAATAGAAAGTCAGTGGTTTAGCAGGGTCGGAGATCCGGGTCCTGATTTAATAACAGATCAAGCACAAAATCCTGGTTAAGCTGTAGATCCAGGATTCAATTTATATCCAACACACGGTCCAAGCTTAAGTCCAGATTCAGGTGCATATAGAAATAGCTCAAATCTAGTTCCATGATGTGTTTTAGAACCAGGTTAAGGTTCAGGTAACTTGTAGGGTGGGTGTCTACTTGGTTGGGATGTGAGCTCCGGTTGCGTGGAAGCCTGTCTCGTCGGCGAAGAAGGTGACGGTGATGAGCTCTCCCAGGGGGTCCTTGTAGGAGTAAGATCCCCTGACGACGATGACCTGTTCGGGCTTGCCTTCCTCGTTCTTGATCTCCCTGAGTTCTCCTACTTCATCGCGGGTGATCTCGTTCTCGGTCTCGAAACTGGACAAAAAAAACGATTACAGCTTCTATGCAGATTCCAATAATATGATTCAATGCTGTCAATTACGTTTGCTTGTAGGCCAATATTTTTGAAAATGCACACTATTTTTCCTAAGTATTTGTATTTGTGTACAGAAGGTTGATTTATGCACAATTACTTACAACTAATCGTTGGAATGCAAATAGAATGCTCATCTCGTGCCTTTAAAGGCTAGTTTTATCGTTAGATGTTCACGTATTACGTGTTATTCATCTATTTACTTTTAAATAAAGAAGTGACTCGTAACGAAGACTTCAATCGTTGTTTTTATGAATGAAGTTTTATTATTTTGTTATAATAGCAATAAATATGTGGCCTCTCTGGGTGCTATGAGGCCCCCAATTTACAGATGTATGTGGTTAAGTAAGGTTAGGTTAGGTTAGGTTAAGTTAGGTTATGATTTGGTTTATGTTTGTGACAACTGAGGATGAATTTATCCAAAATATTAAAAATCAATTAGGAATGTACGTAAAAAACTTACCCGAACTGGTAGGCACCAGCGGGGTCCTGGTTGAAGGAGGACTTGAGGATCCTCGGGGGCTCCTTGTAGTCGGCGGGGGCGGCGCAGGCCACGGCCAATGCAACGAGGAAAAAGAATACCTTGAACAAACAACATTTATTAATTAAGACAGGAAAATAATTCAATAAAAATATCGGTTGAAGCATTCCGCTGATAGATTTATTGTAACTTCTTGATAACGCATGAGTCAGAACAGAGTATTATGAACAAATTTGACAAACAACCCCAAGAATGAATTAATAAACACATTTTCACAAAACAAAATTGTATCTTCTAATCTGGTTTGATTGATGTTTAGTAAATATTAAACGGTACAATAAAATGCATTTATTTGCATTCACACTCGATGAAAACATGTTTATCAGATTCAAACATGAATCAATTTTCATAGTTTGTTTGTTTGGGAATAAAAGTTAGAGATTCTATTTTATAATAATTTTGCTGTGCTTTGTATTAGATTAGTAATATAATTTCTAAAGCTAATTAGCACCAATAAAGCATTAAAGCTTCAGTTAATAACATTGACTTAAAATCAACTTATCAGTGATGATCAAATGTTTGTTTAGGAACGATTTTTATAACATTTACATTTACTTATTAACTTATTGATTACATTTTAATAATATTAGCACAGTAACTAACTGAATTTAATAAAAATAATTACATTTAGATTGAAAAACCATTAACGCACATTAAACTAATAACCGTATAGATTGAATCAATCAGTTTGAATTAAATTGAAATTTGGCCGTGATTAAACTGGCGTTTGTTCCAAAGCAATATGTGTGGCTTGACGAGCGGGATGGAAGTTGGTGGTAGAATGCAATAACTCGAGTGTGAAATGAAGCTAACTTACCACTCTCATGTTGATAATATTGTTTGTTCTGTTTGGACAGACGCAAGAAGAAACTGATGCTTTAATGGCCGCGAGATCCTCTTATATAGAGATCTCAAATCATCTAAAAACAAGTAGGTATACGGACAGCGTTCTCGGCTCATCCCGTGGTATTTTTTAGTTTCTTTCTCACCTGTTTTGACATTTAATACAGTATTAAATGCTCATCACTTCAAATATCCGGGCATGGCGTGATACCTTAATAATAGACGTTACAAGTTACAACTATCTCGTAAAGTTTCGTAGTTCAAGAACAAATTCTATGGAATTTTGTTTATTTATACCTATCATCCGAACGTGGTGTTTTTTTTTCATGGAAATTATTGTATTTTAGAAGAAAATGTGAACTTTCGAGATGTGATGTTTTGTACCTTGCAAAGGGTTCTTTAGAGTTCTGCGCCGCAAATAAATAATATCTTCCTCGTTATATCGTAAGAGAACGAGCTGAAGTTTGTGTTAAATTCGACGTTTTCTCACAGAAAAGGGATGTGCTCTGCAATAACGCTCTGAAAGGAGTATTCTAGATAAATTATTTTTCGTATGATTCTTAATAATCACAGTCTTAAGTAAAGCCACCGATCACTGTGTGCCCGGAGTCGGCAGTTTCACATATTTTTTACATAATTAACATGAATCTAGCCGGCGGTTAAACTTAATGTAAATATATGACTACGTTTATTTAATCGCTTACCTACGAATATTGTGTTTAGTAAACAGTTTATCTGGATTTACTCTACTTTACACTGAAATTCAAAATAAACAAACCTTTTTTTTTAACAAGTACATCCAGTAATAAAACATGTAAACATCAATCAATATTATTGTTAAATTCTAAATGGGCGTCTTTAATTATCAAATGCTTTCACAAAAAATATTATTTTTGAAAATAAACGTTTTCATTATTTATCAGTAGGTACATAAGGACTACTAAACGGCCACTGGCACTTTAAAAGATAAATCTAATCTAACGCCAAAACCGTTTTTGCGTAATTTTATACAAAAACATTAATGTAAATTTTACGCATAAATAGTTTTGGAAGTAGATTATATCGTTTAGAAGCATTAGAAATAAAGAAAGCCCTTAAAATTGATAGTAATGTTCTTAATAAACAATTCAATTTGTCGTACATTCCCATATTAGATATATTTCCCGTTAACTCAAAATTTCCCACTTCTCCTTAATCCCTCCTTTGACGTTCTGTATCCTTATTTTTTTATGTTTTGTCCCATACATGTAAGGATATCTCTGTCTCATTGTTCCATTGTTTCGTTTTATGTTTTGTCCCATTCTGTTACATGTATGGATATCTTTGTCCCATTGTTCCATTGTTTCGTTTAATGTTTTGTCCCTTTCTATTAGATGTAAGGATATCTCTGTCCCATTGTTCCATTGTTTCGTTTTATATTTTGTCCCATTCTGTTATATGTAAGGATATCTCTGTCCCATTGTTTCGTTTTATGTTTTGTCCCTTTCTATTATATGTAAGGATATCTCTATCCCATCGTTCCATTGTTTCGTTTTATGTTTTGTCCCATTCTGTTACATCTAAGGATATCTCTGTCCTATTGTTCCATTGTTTCGTTTAATGTTTTGTCCCTCTCTATTACATGTAAGGATATCTCTGTCCCATTGTTCCATTGTTTCGTTTTATATTTTGTCCCATTCTGTTACATGTAAGGATATCTCTGTCCCATTGTTCCATTGTTTCGGTTTATGTTTTTTTCCCATTTTGTTACATGTAAGGATATCTCTGTCCCATTTTTCCATTGTTTCGTTTTATGTTTTGTCCCATTCTATTACATGTAAGGATATCTCTTTCCCACTGTTCCATTGTTTCGTTTTATGTTTTGTCCCATTATGTTACATGTAAGGATATCTCTGTCCCATTGTTTCGTTTTATATTTTCTCCCATTCTGTTACATGTAAGAATATCTCTGTCTCATTGTTCCATTATTTCGTTTTATGTTTTGTCCCATTTTATTACATGTAAAGATATCTCTGTCTCATTGTTCCATTGTTTCGTTTTATGTTTTGTCCCATTCTGTTACATGTTAGAATATCTCTGTCCCATTGTTTCATTGTTTCCTTTATATGTTTTGTCCCATTCTGTTACATGTAAGGATATCTCTGTCCCATATGTCCATTGTTTCGTTTTATGTTTTGTCCCATTCTGTTACATGTAAGGATATCTCTGTCCCATAGTTCCATTGTTTCGTTTTATGTTTTGTCCCACTCTGTTACATGTAAAGATATCTCTGTCCCATTGTTCCATTGTTTCGTTTTATGTTTTGTCCCATTCTATTACATGTAAGGATATCTCTGGCTCATTGTTCCATTGTTTCGTTTTATGTTTTGTCTCCTTCCTTTAGTATATCCCAACTATATATATGCTCACTATATGTATTTTTGTTTTTTTTTTTAGGATTTACCCTGATGCAGCCTGAGATAAACGAAAACGGTTGGTGATCATTTTAAAAATAAATTAGTGGTTTAAAACAATGTGTTAAAACAATTTATTTCCAGATACCTGTGGCCTGTGGGGTTTATAGTATCGAGCCTGGAGACAACGCCAGACTCCCGATGGAAACCATCGGTTTTTTTTTTAAGGTTAAACGAAATGTGATACGTGCTCACATATGGCGCTAATTCAAATATTTGAGAAAAAACAAATGAATTGTTTATTAGGGGTGTTCATATGGAATGTGAAATGGAATAAATTATTATTATTTATATATATATATATATATATATATTATTTTTTTTAATAACTTATTGAAGCTTGTAAACCTAATTGTAATATATTTCTATAATCATTGAAAATAATATAAACAATTATTAGAATGAAACATGAAACCGAAAAGACACAGAAAAGAAAATATAACGGTTGTAGCTGGGACTTGAACCCAGAACCTCATGGTCTATCCGGGACCCTTCGTTTTAATCCACTGTAGTCATAAAAAGGTACTTGCCGAAATATTTGGGAATTAATTGACGATGATATTAACAGTTCGTAAGAAATCGAAGTATTATACCGATAAAAATGACGGGACAGATTGAGGTAGCCGTAGCTCAGTGAATTAGAGCGCAGGGTCCCGGATAGACCATGAGGTTCTGGGTACAAGTCCCAGATGCTACCGTTACCTTTTTCTTTTCGGTTCAACATTTCATTCTAATAGTTATCTTCAATGAATAAAAAATAAATTATTATTGTATGTTGAAAGCTGAAGTCTTACGAAATTTTTTTAAAATAATGCTTATATTGAAATTTTATACGTTTCCTGAAGGACTTTAAATCTACAATAAAAAATTATTTCATTTCATATTTCGTGCGTATACCGCCAACATACAAGTTATTTCAATATTTAAAGGCATTACGGTTTTTTCTAGAATATTTAAATTAGCGCCATCTGTAAGCGCATTTTATGTTTCGTTTAGCCTTAACGAAACAGGGCAGTTGTCGAAGAAATCAGATGAATCACGCAAAATGAGTGCACTTAATGCTTACGGGAAACAAAGATGTTTGCCAATTCCATACGCAATTTATTTTTTTATTATATTACCATGTTTTCAAGGACCGTAAACAAATAAAAATTAAGGAATTTAAATACTATACATTAAGTTCTAACCTATTAAATACTTAAAGAGTGATTAACTTTACCAAAGCTCATCCATTGGAATAATACACGATAAAAGTTATTGGAGCGTTATTGTATTTTTCTCTTGTGTTTCTCTATGATTAATGATTATTAATACTGTTTTATAATACTATTTATGATATCATCATAGACCTCTATTCGTTCCCCCAATCCTGAGATCAAACATTTTCAATATATTATGGCATTGTAAAAATAACCGCGTAAACGGAAATTCTAATCTTCTAGTCGGGGTAAAAATCAGCATGTTTATAATTTCTCAGTGGACGTGATCTTAAGATGGAATAATTTATACTCATTGTCATTGACAGAGAGGGGAGTCAGGGAGAGGTGCATTGAAAAATGAAAACAGATAGTTCGCTTTGCATAACGGAGTTTTTGTTGGACCGCCATTAATAAAATAAAGCATGTATGTATATCTATTGTTCTAAAATAATATTTTTAGATATTTCAGGGATGCCCACGAATAAACGGAAAAACGTTTGTGTTTTGGGATGCATATTAATTAAATTAAGTAAAGGTCGCAGGCATAAATTATTTCACGTTTTACATATTCCTACAAGACCAGTCATCTAACGATCACGTAAACTACCGCTAAGCTCCTTGGCTCAGAACCCAGTTGTCGCGTTTTGAGATGTCGATATGGGCGATGGCAGTGTTTGGTGACTATATATAATTAACCTGGTAGTACCCAACAGAACTCCCTGCTCTCCTCCCCTCCCTACTCTTTCACAACTTCTTTGACACACTCGCAACACTTCAAAGATCTTTTACTCCAGGCAAAAAAGGTTCTTATCACATAAAAAATTACCAAACTTACTTATATAATATTTTCTAGAACGATCCATCAAAATAACGTGAATTTCAAAAGCTAGTATCTCTTTGACGGATGAACTTTAATATGTAAAACAAAAAATCAAGCAATAAACATAGGAAATGATTCAATTACTAATTTATTTGTAAAAATTTCAGTTTAGTCACCAATTAATAATAGTCATTCACTCAATAATAGACTCGAATAAACAACAACATGTTGAAATGACATTTTCTCACGTTTGTTATACCGATTTGCCTATGTTTTATATTGGAATGTGTCGGTTACAACATTGGCATTCATTGATTTATTCGTAGAAATAGTCAAATAACCACTTTCCGTAGCCTCATTAGGCTTCGCGGTCACGCACATAAAGCGCCAGTCGGAGACTACGGGTTCGATTCCCAAAGATGCAAACAAAAGACGTTCAAATTGTTTCGAAAGGCGAAATAGCTACGTAAAGGAAAACTTATTTCATTCAAATAATAATGTTTATAAGTGATCAGAAATCATTCATTAAATTTATTTATTTTTGTTCAACAAATATTAATACATTTATTATTATTTTGTTATTATTAATCAATGTAATAATATTTTGTTGGTATTTCTATTCATTTATTTAGCTTATTTATGATAACTTATCATTAACACATATCAAATTGCAAAATATATTTTCAAGAACATCAAAAAATCCATTGCGAGGGGGGTTAACGTAATTTTAACGTTCTCTAATATCTAAGCAGTGGCGTGCAGTATATAAAGGCAGAAAGCTGTACCTACCATAAGAAAAACGAAATATGAAAAGATAATTGATAAAACACAAAAAACTGATGAATTTTGTATGCTGACTTTTTCTGTTCGTCGCAACAATCAGAGAAAGATGGTAATAAAATTATCATTTTCAAATGATCACTGCGCAATTCATACCCTAACTTGAAAAACTATATACAGCCTACGTTTTGCCATAAAAAGTACACCCCACTGTATGTTAGTATTATCTATATATTAAATTAACGGGATTTTATACTTTGCCAATTTAATAACACGTAACATAAAACATCGAAATAAAATCATCCAAGAGAATATAACGGGAAGTCTTTCGTTTTTCAGATATCAGATCCTGATTATATTAATATAAAATTAACACAAATTCTTTAATTAGCAACAGGATAGCTTTTAGTGCACGCTATAATTAACCCTCCACATAAGTAAATTCATCATAAACTTTACTATTTTATCATTATTGCTTCCTTAGGAACAATAAAACCACTTGCGTCTCGGAACGAATACAACTCATCCTTTTTAATTGAACAACAAATCAACTGTCTTCATTTTCTTTTATTCCAAAGAAAATATTTAAATACTAGCAAGAACAACTCAAAGAAACGAAACATGTTTGCCTACAAATGTTAAAAGGATCTTCAGCAATAACTTATTATATTGGCAATTAATTCTTAGAACAAAAGAATATAACAAAAATACCTGGAACTAGTTTTGCCCTTTTTTATATTATTTGGGAATTAACCGACCGTTAAAATAGGCAGAAGAGCTGACAAATGAATCCCAGGGAAAATAAAAGTATTCGTTGTGTCCATCGATATAAAATACACAAGGACTGGTTTTACCAATGACAAGGAATGAAGATAAATTAACCATATATTATGATGCCACCGAGTGATTCTATGATGACATGTATTTTTGTAATAACCAGGGGTTCTAAACACGGTAAATACGAGCGCAAGCATGCCCACAGAAATATTTACTCACCCCAGCAGATGCTATCACTATCACTATTAAGGAAATGTTCCTTCATACTGGTATTACAATTAAATGAAATTATTCGAATGGAAACAGGTTGTAAAGGATATACTTTTCTACAATCTATAGCTTCTCAAATTAAATCTTGTTTTGATTTCACTTATTTATGGAAAGCATTGTTTTTAACAATTAACTAATATAACCGATATCGGCTGATGCCAACACTGACGGTTTTTTATGTTGGAACTGCGTGATCCCGATGTTAGAAAGTAATTAACAAAATGCACCGTCAAAGATCACACAACATTTATTTTGTTCATTGAATAAAAATATATGTTTTCTGATGTTTCATTATTTTTAACTTCATAATTTGTATGTTTTTCAAATAAACCGATACATAATAATAATAATAATTGGACAATTTGTATAGCGCCTTTTTTGTGAAAAATCACCTCAAGTTCGCTGTGCAACCAATATGTTTTCTTTCTTCGTAATACTGATAATTTTTAAATCTGAAATAAATTAAGAAGATATATATTTTTTTGTATTTATACAAGATTAATAACAAAAAAAAAATTAATATGTTGTTTTTTTTTATGATGAATTTAATATTTTTCATTGGAAAAAATGTTGATAACCGTAACTTTTTGCCGAATATTAAATATAGGCCACAAAAATATACGGGTAACCCCTGGCATAAACGAATCAATACGGATTTTCTTGTAATAATAGGTGGGTGTCAAATATGTATATCAGTGTACATACTTAATTTATCATGCAATATTGTTTGTTAGTAGTGAGGGAACATCTAGTGTATTCTTCATAAAATATTATTAGTCTTGAAAAGTGGTAGACACACGCCACATTAGTTGCAACCCGTTTTAAGGAGTAATTATTTACAATATGTAGTATTTATCAAACTATGTTAATTTACGGTTGGCGCCTATATAGTTTTTTTTTATAATTATAAAGGCCAGTACAGAGAGTAAAAAATTACGATGATAAACAAAAATAAGATAACATTAACGGGTTTTTTCTATTAAATCTTGTACGTTGAAAACTTTAGCAAATATTGCCGGTTTGTTTATTATTATATATTTATCTAAAGTGTACAAGAAACATAGGTAATTTACCTGTTCAATTGTATATAATTGAGCTACTTAACTCCACATGTGACCATACACTTTTTTTTAATTTTTGTAAGGTTGTGTATCAAACAGGATTCCGATCCCAGAACACTACCCGCATATTCGTAGGCCTTACTTCGAGCCCGCACATGGTGGTACTTTTTTTTATTGACGATTTAGTACCGCTAGTACTGAATTGCTTTTCACGGGAATATGGTTAGCGCGCATGTCAAATACGTTAATTCCGTAATACAAAAACTGCCATTAAATCACTCCCCCCTTCAAAGGTTAAAAACACTGAAAACTGCACTAAAGGTACAAGATTTTTATAATTCTACAATTAAACAATTTAAGTCTGTTATTCCGGTTTTGACCCTGAAAACTGATCTGAGATAGCGATCGTATGAGCTGGGGTTTAAATTTCAGAAAACTATCTGCCTTGAGAAGTGTACGTTTATGCTCCCTTTTTCACGTCACAGTTAAGATTACTATATTTTCAAGATAATCGTTGATGAGTTTGTAAATTGCAATGAAAACCGTCACATCAAGACATTAATTTGACCATAAGGTTATTGTCGAAGTAGTTAATTACGGAGTTGGATGAACCATCCCACGACTAAGTTAGGTGGAGTGCTTATTTGCGATGCATTTTTACGATATTATCTTTAGTAAAACTGAATGCTGCAAATATTTTAATTAAAATCGAAATATGCGTGTGACTGCAACAAGATACTAATATTTAATAATAATATATTACGTCCTCTGAAGGTGTTACTTGGATATTTTTTTTAGTTTGATAAATTAATTGGGAGAAATTTGCAATCATACAAAAAGACAGCAACCAAAAATATTGGAAATAATTGAGAATAATATTGATAATTCTTAAAATGCATATCTTAATGTCAATAAAAATGTCTGAAAACAATAAGGTCTCATTAGTTCGGTGGTAAGAATGTTGTCCCGATAAGACAGATGGCCTGGATTCGATTCCCAGAAGCGACCGTTACCTTATTATTTTGTGTGTATTTTACGTTTCATATTTCATTTGAGATTTGTTTTTATTATCTTCAATGATTAAACATTAATATTCATTGGTTGGTAACTAAATATTACATTCTTATCTATTTCTATGTGTCTGTTATATTAGGAATCCGTGGAATATAGATACCGTGGAATAGCAATATATAGTGTGATAAAATATGATGAATGCTTATAAAAAGCCAATTTAAATCAAGTAACTTTGAAGAATTTTTGTGAAACTGTTATTCTACTTGTCACCATGCTTGCTTTATGTTCGTGTTTGGACATTATTTATGTGATGTAATTGCGAAAAAACATTTTTAAAATTATTTTTAAAAAGTGTAAATTTAAATGTTGTCATACAGATTATGTAAATAAGCATAAGTAATATGTAAAACGTAACAGAGTGCCACATATAAGAAATAAAATAACGTATCCGAAAATGGTCTATTCCAATTCCTGCACAGTTTTGATTTAAGTTTTAAGGTATTTCCCCCCATTTCCTGACACAATGAATCTAGTTTTTGAGCTCTACCCTAAAAGATGAGACTTGTACGAAACATTGCGCTTTGGCCCGAGATGGAACATATTGCTATTGAAAATAGAACCACAACATCTGATCGTAAATAAAACAGGTATGTTAATTACAGAGGTGACCATTCTTCTTAGTACCGCCCAAGAGTCCGTCACCAGTGGGAGTATAGATACTCACATTTGAGGATGATGGAAGTGGGGAAGGGATGCAAATAAGGAAGAGGAAGAAATGGAAGCGGCAGGTTCATTTTAAGCAACGTTCCGATTCTGAATGATGGTCTTTCACCAGGGCGACAAAGGGAGTATCTGTCAATATCCACTTCGTGGTGATTTCCAGAAAACCGTTAACAGAAAAATATTTCCCTTACCTAAATAAATATTTTTAAAATTGTTATTATCTCATTACAACTATTCCGAGATTAATTTGACTTGTGGCATTTCTACAATAATTATAATCGCCATCTCTACGGTGTTCTGACGTCACCTCATAGGAAGATGATATTCAAAACACAGCATTGGAAGGTGGTGGGGTCTTTTCACATGGTGTGGTGTCTATTGGCTAGGCTAGGAAATGATTGTGACGGTAAGACAAACAGATTCAGAAGTGGATCTCAAGGCGAACTCGGTCCTGGGCAAGCAGCTATCAGCATAGTACTAACAGGTATTCTTAACCTTTTTTGTTCCGCGAACCCCTATTCCAACATTTTTCCAGTTTGATAAAAGCCACAAACCCTTTCTCAGTAAAAAATAAATAAGGATGTTGTTTTTTTTATGATTGAACGTAAGCTTGATGCTTTGATATCGCACAGAGCAAGACCCAACAACGTGTCATCATCTAACGGTGGGATTAAAAATTACTATAATTTCAATGTACATACTTCCCATTAAAAAGACGTTTCCACGTCATCGTGACATATACCAATTTTGTCACATGAACCTCATTTCTTTGTGGTACGGAATAGCTATATATGTTATCTTTGTAATAAACATTTAATATATATTTTGTATTTATTTGTAAATAAATATTTAAATGCTTTTAATTTCAAATTATTCACCTTGTGGTTAAATGATCCTTACACGTATTTTACGTGCATATAAATACATATTATTTTTAATTTCTCACCTCTGTTTAGTTTCCGATTTCTTAGTTATTTACACCATTTATCAGTAATAATTTAACGTGAAAAGAAAAACAAACACTATTCGTTTTGTTGATCACAGATAGAGCCTACGTAATATTAATTTATTCCATACATTCACAATTATTAAAGTAAACACCAGATTCCAGTTAGAAATTGTTTGAAATAATGACATAATTTTTTTTACAATCGCAGATCACTGGACCTTTAAAATCTTTTTACTGGACCACTGCATGTGTGTACCACTTGTTAAGAACCTCTGGCGTATGTTGGTAGGAGAATCTCCATCTCCATGACCCGCTCGGCGGTCGACGGGAGATCTGTATGGAACATTATTTGGCCTTACGAAATTGACATTGTGAAAGCATTGACAAAAGTAAATTTGATGATGCGAGTAAATATTATACATAGATAATTATACGGTAGTGCTCATAGGATAAATATCCACTTGGGCAAGAAGAATGGGAAATGGTGGTCTCAGATGGCGTTACAGTGGCGGATGTGCAAAATTCTCGAAATATTGTACTCACGGATTGTTAAAAGTCTGAGTAAATTTTTCAATGGGTTTTTGGCCCTTACGATCTGTCGGGTATTTTCCTCCGGAAGCGCTGTCACACTGTCAGGAAGAGTATATGCTCTTCACTAACAGTGTGAACATAAGTAAAACATAAAAATAAGAGTAATAGTGGAAGAAAACACATTTCAAAATGGACGAGCTAAGTGATGAAAGAACTTATTAGAAAAAAAAATGTTTAAACTGAAAATATGTATATTATATACCTACCTAAAAATAACAATGGTGATAAGTAAAGGTATATACAGTAGATGATTGACTGTTAGATTATTACAGTAATAGAAAAAAAAAAGAAAATAGACTATTAAAAAAGAAAATAAATACTTCGAAATCCGACAAAAGATTTTAGAATAGAAAAAGTGTGTTGTCAGTTCAAATATTGAAACATTACTAGGACATAGGACTGATAATATTCAAACGTTTTACACATTTAAATTGTAGGTATTTTATTAATTTACAAACAAAATCCAATTGACCCAAATCATTGCAAAAATAACATCACTTTCCGCATCCTCAGCTCCACAAGTACTCTTATAAGGATTTATTACCCGTAACTGCGGGTTCAATTTACCATAGTATCCTTTTGATATGATATCCTTTCACGCGACAGACAAGAAGATGAGGAAGCAATGCCTTTCCCACCAGGACCGGTGTAAAGGGTAAAACTACCCTTCCCACCGTATGTGTGTAACATAATTGTTTTGGGAACGGATCTTAAAATAAACCTGAAAATATTATTTAATTTTACTTCAGGATTCGTGTATTATATCTGCACTTCATCGTACAATCTCAATGGGGATCTAGTAGATTTCTGTAATTCACGCGAAAGACAAGAAGATGAGGAAGCAATGCCTTTCCCACCAGATGGCGTACCTAATAATCAGTTTTGTTGTCAGGGCCATTGAATAGTTCCCCAATCTGCCATTGCATCTATAAGTGAGAATATGTAGGCATAGACAAAGCATCTACCTAATAAATGCCTAAGCATTACAGTCAACCAACTGTGCATAATATATTAAATGAAGTATCCTAATAGAAAATAAATTATTGATTTGTATTTATCACTTGACTTGTCAAATATTTATTAATTGATAAACTAAAGTTTTTAAGACAAGATTTTTGTGCATAGCGCAAAGGGTAACAATTATTTTTATAAACAATAATTATTAGCCTGAAACACCCGCCAAGTTAATCACACTAGTATATATTGATTAACTTGGCGGGTTTGCGATAAGCTGACGTAGCTCAACGGTAGAGCATCTGACCGGCAATCAGAAGGGTGTAGGTTCGAGTCCTGTCGGCGACATTTATCTTTTCTCGGAAGGTTTTTTCAATTTGGATGAGTGTTTCAGGCTAATAATTATTGTTTATAAAAATAATTGTTACCCTTTGCGCTATGCACAAAAATCTTGTCTTAAAAACTTTAGTTTATCAATTAATAAATACTTTTTTATGAGTTTAAAGAAAACTAACTGAAATATTATTTTTTTTGTGGAAAATAAGTTTTATTTTTTATTGTTGGCTTATTAATTGGACGGATAACTTTAGAATTTTGTGTTCTTGAATTTCTCAATAAATTAGCTGTATTCCAGTGTTACCAAATAAAACACTTCGGCCGTATTTGTATCGGTTCTGTTAAAAGTCTACTGTGGTTTCGACCAGCTTGGGTATATTAGTTTATCAAATATGAAATAAACAATCATTCTCATATACTTTTAGTTTAATTATATGTTAGTTATTCATTTTCCCCTCCGTTGTTAGTTTTTTTTTCCATAATTTTAATAATAAACCCAAACATAAAACAATTTTTTTTCCATAATTTAAAACATCTTCGTATAAACAAACTAATTAGGAAAATAAAATAATAAATTATAATTATATATTAAATGTAGTAATATTAATAAAAATTCTTTGTTAACACCACTTTTTTTAATATTATAATATATATATAATGTATTCACGACAAATTCAAAGCTTGATTTTGTGGGATGGAGCGCACGTGGGACGCTGCTAAGAACAGCGAATTGCGGGAAACGAGCTTTATCACTTCCACTCTTATGATCGAAATCTCTAGCAGGCATTATTACAATTACGATTTTATTTCAACTTTTATACATAATTATACATAAAGTTGAATTAAAAAATATGTTTATTTGGCTGTAAAACTATCAACCGAATAATATTTGTTTTGGAAATTCGAAATAAAAGTCAAGGCACGCTGCTGATAGGAAATGTCCTCAACCCCACAAATACGTTTAATTAAAAAAACGTTTCAAATTAAATGACTGGTTTTGCGGTTTTTTTATGCCAAACTTGAAGAGAGTGTGTATAAAAGTGAGAATTACATGGTCAAATCATCAGTACTTATCAGTCTTTCGTACAGTTCTCATCAAATCACTAAATTCCTCAACATGAAATTGGTAACGATAAGAACATTAATACTTATGTGCATCAGTTCGATTTGTCTTTACGTATCAGGTCAATGAACATTAAATGTTTAAATTTTCGCTGGCAAAGATATCATTTTTTCATTGTCATATTCCTTTCAGGCAATCTTCTTCATCCTGGCGGCATGTGCCCTGGCTGCGTCTAGTCCAGTACCAGATGAGCCCATCAGGATCCTCCGATCTGACTTCGACATCCAGCCCGAAGGCTCCTACAAGTTCGGGTGAGTTTAAAACCTAACAAAACTATGTCTTCGTGAAATAAAACTGAACCGTCCGCTTAAAACCTTATATTAGATGACGTGATTAATGTCAATAAGATTTCTTAAACTTTTATAAATATTTTCCCATGAACGGTTCAATATCCGAATCGTTTCGTGTTAAAAACACTGAATTTCAAAAATCGCTTTCCCTTTCAGATATGAAACCGAGAACAAGATTGTCCGTGAAGAGGTCGGAGAGCTGAAGGTGGTCAAGAACGAGGAAGGCAAGGACGAGCAGGTGATCGTGGTTAGGGGATCTTACTCCTACGTCGACCCCGAAGGCAACCCCATCACCGTCACCTTCTTCGCTGACGAGACAGGCTTCCACGCCGAGGGAGCTCACCTTCCCGTTGCCCCTTGATAACCTCGGAATCAACTTTATAAGACTTTAGCAGAGATTCAAAAGACATCGACTTAATTATAAGTGCTTAGGAACCGCCTTTCTAAATTTTTCTTAGGAACCGTGGTTTTAAGATACAATTATTTATGGAAATAAGAAATTCTTTAATAAATGCTTACTAAATAGTTCTTTTTGTTTTGTGAAATATGATTTTAGCTTCTCAAGAATAATAGTGAACTGTATAATATTGTTTGACTTTTAGAGTAATGAGATGTGATGCGTTTCCTTCTACTTCTTGGGTCAATATTGTGGACAGATTTACAGTGTTCATCATTGGGACAGATCTCCAGAAAAAGACAAAGAGTTCAATGACGAAGAAATTAGTGACAGATTATCTTAATAATATTCCTCAAAGAATTCATGATGATCATCATCTGTAAAGCCATCATATGTCCGCATATCAACATTTATCAACATCCGTAGTAACCCAAAAAGCTGAAAGCACTGAATTATAGAAAAAAAAACACATTTGATTGTTTATGAATAAAATGTGTAATGTCAGAAAATTTTGATTATTTTGGCAATCTTTGCACAACGTACACGGGTATGTACACGGCCTACCAAAATATTTTTCACTTTATGATTAGTTCTGAAATGCGATAAGCATCAACATATTTTAATTAAAGTGAAATCTTGATTAATAATTGGTTCCACATATAACAGCAACATTGGACTCATACCTCCGATCTGCAAGTGCACGGAAACGTTTTACATTTGGGGTAAAGTGCAAAACTCACTCATGTTTAACTGCAAAGATATTAGTTATACAACACATCAGAAAACCCTCACAAAATATTATTTGTATTATGTGAAATGGATTTCTTGTATCATGATTTTTTTCGTTTCATTGAGGATTTCTAAAGCATTCAACTACAGCAAAATTTTTGAAAATAATATCAAATCAAATCGTATTTTATTGGCGCTTTAAAATACATATATGTCGTAATTTATTTGGTTTAAGTAGTAAGAAACATCAATTTATTCTATTTATTATACCTTTAATCCACAAATAGGGGGTCCAAGTTAAAAGACATCACATAATTGAAGATTATTATTTCTTCAAAAGATTGGTATTCACTTTGTGGCGTCATTATTAATAAATTTATTAAAAATTTCTTTGTATTCACCATTTTATTAACATACACATATCAACATGTTTTGAAAGCGATGCTTTCTTCGTGAAACAGTGAATACAAAGGCATTATTATTTTTTTTATATTTTATTTAAGATTAGTTAACAATTTTGATAAATGTTGTTATAGGGAAAACATCGCCAAAAACATAAAAATGTTTTTGTTGTTTTGAAATGTTAAATATTAAATTTTTAAGGCATGGCCCAGTGTGCTATAAAAAAATTGAAAAAAAAAAACAAGTGCGGAGTTTTATAAAAAATAAATAATATTTATCTGAAACCGATCATAATCGTTACGAAGAGGACGCTAGTTAATTAAATTAAACTTAAATTTTACCGTTATAACACTATTGGTGTTTTTCGTAGCATTTGCAACTTCCCTATATAACAATCTATTCGTGTGATTTTCTTTAAGCCAATGAATGACAAATGAATGCAATAATACTGAAGAGATAACTGATAGAAGTGTAATGTGCTCCTTTCCAATTGTCCACGCACCTAAATTGTACTTATTTCCCTTACTTTTTATGAAATTGATTAAACTTTTCCAAATTCAAAATTCTTTCTTCGACAGATTATCCATTTGATTGGTTTGTCTGGGGCCTAGCAGTCGAAAGAAGTTATAGAAATTTCGGAAATCAATTTTTCTTCAAATTGATATAGATCACACTTCTTGGGATAATGTTTTGAACTATACGGATAAAAGCGATACAACATGAAGGATGCGTTTGAGGCGTTGTCGAGATAGCCCGTAGCTACTGAACTTCACTAACGTCGCGCAGATGCGAGTAAATAGAAAGTGACAATGATTTAATATTTTAATGTTTGAGTTATTATTAATGAAAACTATTGCCTGATAGAATATTGATAAACAAAGAGTTTTAGTTATTTTATTATTAATGAAAACTATTGCCTGATAGAATATTGATAATCAAAGAGTTTTAGTTATTTTATTATTAATGAAAACTATTGACTGATAGAATATTGATAAACAAAGAGTTTTAGTTATTTTATTATTAATGAAAACTATTGACTGATAGAATATTGAAAAACAAAGAGTTTTAGTTATTTTATTATTAATGAAAACTATTGCCTGATAGAATATTGAAAAACAAAGAGTTTTAGTTATTTTATTATTAATGAAAACTATTGCCTGATAGAATATTGATAAACAAAGAGTTTTAGTTATTTTATTATTAATGAAAACTATCGACTGATAGAATATTGATAAACAAAGAGTTTTAGTTATTTTATTATTAATGAAAACTATTGACTGATAGAATATTGATAAACAAAGAGTTTTAGTTATTTTATTATTAATGAAAACTATTGACTGATAGAATATTGATAAACAAAGAGTTTTAGTTATTTTATTATTAATGAAAAAATTTGCCAAAAAAATTACCCACCTTCAGAATTTGTAATTCTATAATTTTTTACAAATAATAATTTTTTTAATGGCGAATTTGTATTGACTTAAAATTGTATCCTATTGCAATTTGTATTCATTTGAAAAAAATTGTGCAGTTTACATGAAATTCAATAAATAATTTAGCGTAATATTATAAATATGCTAGAATGGGGTGAAAGGAGTTTTTCAGAAGTAAATAATGTTTGTTTGGGCTAGCTGAAATCATTCTCTAATACGACTTATTTGTTATGTTGATTAGTAAAATAAATTAACTTTGCCTTTCATTTAATATATGTAAGTACCTAAAACTGTTTCGTTTGAGGGTAGTAAGACTTTGGAAATTAAAACTACGGACTCGCAAAACAATCACAAATGGCTTTAAATGCTAACCTTTTTGGTATATTATAATAAAACAAATATAAAACTTTTTTCCACTTTAATTTTTATTTGACTGTAACCGGGTTTCAGCTCGTTAGGGCCATCTTCAGACTGGTACAAATTATTCTAAATCTATGGTTTTTATACACAACATATGGGGGAGGGGAAGAGGGGTGGACTACAAGGGTTTAAATCAATTATCTTAATTAAATTTGTTATTAGTTCGTTTTAGTAATTCTAGTATTCTAATCACCTTGGGTTTTTTTATTTTTTTATTTACTTCGATATTATTCAGGGGAAAAACCTTACAAGTAATATGACTTAGTACTGGTCTAATTTTATTGTCAAATCATTATTATATTTATGGTGTGTGGGAATTTTTAATTACTTTTGAAGGGGTACATGTTTGCATTGGAGTAGGAATGGTCATTATATAAACTAAATACATATTTACTTTCAACATTATTACGATAATTACAATGGGTACAACAGCGGTGATTTAACAAAAGATTCTAATTGTTTATTCATAACAAAGTTAGGGTCTAATTTATTAGTTAAGCGAATAATTTCTAAAGATTCTAGTTTATCGAGTTTATGCCCTTTATTACATGTATCTTTTTAATTTGAATTCTGTACATATTTTCTGTATCATCTGAAATCGAACTCTAATAATGGATTGCTCTTGAATGAATCAGGGAGTTAAAAATTAATAAATTATATTATTGTTTCGGTACGAACTCGGTGAAGTCCACTGATTAAATGATTCCCACACCGGAGGAATTTGAAGATGAGCCGGTCGATCTACGCATTCGCGAAGATTACTGGTTTGTAGGTTTTTTATACACAACTTGATGAGATTCTGTATAAAAGTGGGTGTTAATTGGTCAGACCATCAGTACTTATCAGCCTTTCGTACAGTTCCCATCAACTCACCAAATCTTTCACCATGAAATTGGTAAGGATAAGAACATGTATTCATCAAATAAGGTTAAAAGTAAAAACATTTCATCGGGTCAATGATCGCTTCCTGTTTAAATAGATTAAAGGTAGAAAATATTTTGAAAGAAAAGTTTAATAAACAAAAACTCATTATTGATATTTTTCTTTACAGTCACTTTTCTTCCTCCTGGCGGCGTTTGCCCTGGCCGCGTCCAGCCCAGTGCCAGCTGAGCCCATCAAGATCCTCAGGTCTGACTTCGACATCCAGCCCGAGGGAGCCTACAAGTTCGGGTGAGTTATCCATATGTTATGGATTACTAACAATACCATAGAAAGTAATAATATGTTTTAAATTTGAATTTTATTTGTTTATAGATTCGAAACCGAGAACAAGATAGTCCGTGAAGAGGTCGGAGAGCTGAAGGTGGTCAAAAATGAGGAAGGCAAGGACGAACAGGTGATCGTTGTCAGGGGATCCTACTCTTACGTCGACCCTGAAGGCAACCCCATCACTGTCACCTTCTTTGCTGACGAGACAGGTTTCCACGCCGAGGGAGCCCACCTCCCTGTTGCTCCTGTCGTCTAAGGAACCCCTCTACCTTTGCTTGAATCATTAAAGATTAAAGCATGGATTTAAATAACATCGAATTAATTTCTTCGACATCGTTTTTCTAATTTTTTCTTAGGAAAGGTTGTTTGAAAGAAAATTATTTATTTAAATAATAATACCCACTCATAATAAAGACTTTGAAAGTACACAAAGTAATTTATTATTATTTTCCCTAACCTACACCTACCTATGTTTACTATTTATCCAAACTGCTGGTGGTGATTGCGTACACTTGAAAATATGGCTTACATAACAGCCTATGAATAATATCACAACAAATCATATTAAATAAGACAAACTTTCCCGAATTACGAATAACCTGAGAGTTTGTTTTTTAAATTCCTTCCGCCATCATTATAAGCGTAAAATATTGTTTGTGCACATGATGAAGGATTTATTTAGGAGAAGAAATGAACCCACGTCGCCTGGATATGAACCCGATGCATTTGAACACTCGGCTACTAACCGGTCAGCAGTCACCTTAAAGAAAGAGTTTACAGCGGTTTACAAACCTTGTAAATGTGTAACTATAATTTATTAATAAATTGTCTTATAAATACTTACTATTGGGATGGAATAAACGACCGTTGAAAAGTGTTTTATATTTAAAAATCAACTAAACATAATATTCATATTCATATGTAATAATAGAATGTTATGTTTGGAAAACGTTCAAATTTCTCAGAAGATAAAGACGATCTGAATTTTCACAATAAGACAGATTATATTATAAAATGCGGAAGGTGTGGAATAAAATTATGAATTTTATTTTCAAGTAGATTTCGATAACATGGCAGATAGATACGATAGATAAGCCAAAATATGATATAATTGACATGGTTACTCAAGAAATCATTGTTATTTACAGGGAAACAACTGCCAGGCCAATTTATGTACAAGGAAATGCCTTTAAAAATGTACAAGAAATATTTGTGAAGGTGTTGAAAGAATGAGAGAATGCTGGTTTTTTTTATCGGCTCGTGTGTAAGATTATTCCAAACTGTATGAAAGCGCTGAGTTCGTCAACATACCGATAACGACAGAGTTTTTTGATTTACATATATGTATATAAGGCGGAGTCATTAAATTCAATGCTTTACATATCATCCAGTAAAGCTTGAACTGGTTTCCTTCGGAAAATTAGAGCCAGTTATGATCGTAACTACTCTCTAAATCTATAAGAATGGGACAGTGAAGACTGATCTCGTATACAATGAAAGGCTTGCATACAGTTTCCCAAATCAAACACCGGAAATCTGTATCTATTGTGTTGGATAGTTTTGTTTAAAAAATAAATAGTGATTACCTTTTAATATATATCTGTATTATTAAATATATTCTATCTAATTATAATAAATAAAAATTAAATAGTCTGTTCAAGTAATTTAGGCGTGAAGCAACATACGAGTCGACAAGTAATTAAGTCACATCTGTGTTCAAATATTACTTCAAACGGATTTAAGTTGACTCGAGTGACAGAAACCTGGGTTCATAGTCCTACGTACTTAGGTAAGCACGTAGGACTGCTTAATATTAAGTATAGTATTAAGCGGAAAATCGGAAATTTGAATGTTTGTTTTTGAGATAATCTCCGTACCTACTAAAATCCGTATTGCCAAGTTGAGTATTCATTGAACCAATATGTTAGTTCAAGTAAACACCAAGAAAACAAACTGATTTTAAAGGAATAATATCCACCCCGGGGACTGTTATCGGACTATTGTCAATTAAGTGCTGTCTTCTTACCAGATCATAACATCCCTACAATTAGTGGTCAAGAGTCTATAATGATTCAGCTCTAGCTTATTAGAGTTCATCTAAGGAGTAATAATGGCTTTTAGATCCTCATCCGTATTCAAAATTAACTTGCTAGTCATCAAAGTAGCAGATAAGAATACCTTTTTTTAAAATAGTATTTGTAACGACGCTAATAGCAATGGCTTCCGAGCAGACCCCTATGTTTAATTGTTTGTCTCCATGCAATGCCACTTGTCAAGGTTTCAATCAAAGCCTGCTTCTGACCGCGTAATAAAAACGCAGCACTCACATATTGTGTTTAACGCGAAGACACACGCGCTGTTTTGCCGGCCGGTCTCCAACGGCCGGTGGAATCTGTATGACAATATCCCGGGCCGGCGCCGGCCGGTGTAAGTGTGCCACCTTGTGTATATTGCCATACAAATTAGCACCGGTCATAGAAAACCGGCCTGTACAACCAGTGCGCGTGTCTTCGCGATGTGTAAGAAGTACGAGAACTGAGTAAAACATATTCAATTAATTTTATTTCGTTAAATTGAACAATGTTAGTATTAAGATAATTAATAAGAAGAACGTTGTTTAAACCACTGTTTTTATTATATAAATATCTGCAAGTTTCCGAAGCAAAATTTCCTTCATCAAGATAAACAATATACTAAAAAAAAGACGTAACAAAGTACAAACAAATAATAACAAATAGATAAATTACTACATAAACAAAAATTAACAATAAGTGATGAAATTAGGTAACTAATTCTTTAAAAATTAATGAAATTAAAAAAAAAGTATAATAAATTTATGTATTTTTTTTTAAATATGTGTTTTTATTTTTAATATAAATATAATCAAGAAAATATCAATGCCAGAAATAATGTAATAATAGTTATTATTATTAAAATTTATTGTAGTAATATTCTAAATATGGTTGTTAATGTGAAAATAATTATTATTATTTGGAAAAGATTTTTTTTTAACGGGTTCGGGATTCCTTAATTTGGTAAGCCTTGTGATCGGGTGATTTGCAAAAAAACTATACATTTTGTCATTTTATTACAGAACGTTTTTAAAAATAATGTCACAAAAATACGCAAAACACAATAAGTACTTTTAACTTTTTACATTTGTAGTAATAATATATAAATATATATAACTCGTCATATGTAGGTCACATAAATTCATTATGCCTCGTACAGTTTTTGTAGCCAGCACCAGCAAAAATAATAGATTGATAATTGCTAGTCATATCCGCAAACCAACATATTGAATATATTATCTCATACTATTAAAGTGTCTATTCAATGAAGCTCAATGAAAAACTTTTTAGGTACAAGTGGAATCTGAAGATGACCCCTCCGATCCGCGAAGATGACTGGTTTAGCAATATTTTAAAAACAAACAAGAGACTTTGCATGTATAAAAGTGAGTGTCAAATGAACATATCATCAGTACTTATCAGTCTTTCGTACAGTTTCCATCAACTCACTAAATTCCTCACCATGAAATTGGTAAGGATAAGAACATTATTTTCGTAAATAAGTTTTAACCATAAATAAGTGTTTCGTATTGGAGGTCAACGGTTGCTTTGTGTTCGTGGTTTTCCTATCAGAAATTAATGTTTGCCTTTTTTTCTTTATAGGCAATCGTCTTCATTCTGGCAGCATGTGCCCTGGCTGCGTCTAGTCCAGTACCAGATGAGCCCATCAAGATCCTCAGGTCTGACTTTGACATCCAGCCCGAAGGTGCCTACAAGTTCGGGTGAGTTGACCACTTTATAACAATCTGAATAATTTCGTCCTAACTGATATGTCAACCATTTCGTTACCCCCAGTTCGAGTATCGTGACGTGAAATACCCGCAGTGCACATAAAAGTTATGATTGACTAGATGCATAAAAGGAGAAGAAAAAAATTTCGGAGGTTTTTAGAGATATTCGCTAGGTCTCAATAATAGAGCTACACAGCAACCATTTCAAAATCATTCCAAAGT
This sequence comes from Halesus radiatus, assembly GCA_022606495.2. NCBI lineage: Eukaryota > Metazoa > Arthropoda > Insecta > Trichoptera > Limnephilidae > Halesus > Halesus radiatus. Next base: position 41,225 of record JAHDVE020005532.1, read on the forward strand.
ATTGTTTTCATAACTGCTTTTTTTCCCTCAGATTCGAAACTGAAAACAAGATTGTCCGTGAAGAGGTCGGAGAGCTGAAGGTGGTCAAGAACGAGGAAGGCAAGGATGAGCAAGTGATCGTTGTCAAGGGATCTTACTCCTACGTCGACCCCGAAGGCAACCCCATCACCGTCACCTTCTTCGCTGACGAGACAGGCTTCCACGCTGAGGGCGCTCACATCCCCGTTGCCCCTGTCGTATAAGGACTTCCCAACCCTGGATTTGTGGCAAATCAGTTTCAAGATGGACATTAAAATTGCTTTAAAACCGCTTTTCTAAATTTCTCTTGTGAATCATTATTGAAAAATGAAATATTTATTTAAATGATAATAAAGGCTTACCAAAAACCCACATCTTTCTTTATAATATTATGTATGTATTCACTCGTATTATTTACCTAACCCGCTGTGGCCATTACACACTCGTCACACATTACAAAAAAAACAATTTCCTGGGCCTTAACTCCAAAGCAACACTGGTGCATAAATTAAGTTTTACAAGAAAGAGGGAGTGTCAAAAGCGTACATATGCTCATTAATAGATATGTACAATTTTAATAAAACCTTCATCTGTAATTCATTATTACTATACACTAAATAAAAAAATGCATATCGTACTTTGCACTTTTATGCTTTATACTTTAAACTTTTTCATATCATATGCAATTCATTATTACCGAACACTAAATTAAAAAAAAATCATATCATACTTTAATCTTTTATACTTTAAACTTTTATACTTTATACTTTAAACTTTTTCATATCATACTTTAATCTTTTATACTTTAAACTTTTTCATATCATACTTTAATCTTTTATACTTTAAACTTTTTCATATCATACTTTAATCTTTTATACTTTAAACTTTTATACTTTATGCTTTAAACTTTAAACTTTTTCATATCATATGCAATTCATTATTACCGAACACTAAATTTAAAAAAAATCATATCATACTTTAAACTTTTACATCTCGTATGTAATTCATTATTACTCTACACTAAATTAAAAAAATGCATATCATACTTTAAACTTTTATATTTTATACTTAAAACATTCACTCTCACATGTAATTCATTATTTCTCTAGAGTAAATTAGAAAATGGATATCATACATTAAACTTTCATACATTAAACTTCTATACTTTATACTTAAACTTTTACATCTCATATGTAATTCATTAATACTCTACACTTAATTTAAAAATACTTATCATACTTTAAACTTTTATACTTTAAACTTCTAAACTTTATACTTTAAACTTTTACATCTTATATGTAATTCATTATTAATCTACAATAAATTAATAAAATTCATCATACTTAAAAAAAAAAAACAACAATTTTTTTTTTTTTCATTAATTTACTTTATGGGTTATTTTATGTTCTTTCGTGTATATGTATATTAATATGAACTAAGCTTATCAATTTGACTGTCCTAAAATGAGATTTGTTCCTAGTTGAATAGTCAAAGCCTTCTTAAATATTTTTGTAAAATAATGTGTTTCAAATAAATATTATTATTATTATCAAGAAAGTTAATAAAAATGTTCTTGGAATAAAAGAGAAATTATTACGTCGATATACGAATAAAATGTTGTACTGAAGTATTGACAATTTTTGCAAGACTACCAAAATAATAATGTTATAGTTTATCTGTTACTTTCCCAATGAATGAAAACTGAAGTCAATAACACCGGGTAAAATTATGGTATTTTTAAAAATTAGGAGTTTTTCAACTGAGGCCCAACCAGAAAAAAATTACAAAATTATATATTCAATGCATTTTTCTAGACAAATAATGCACTTTCCATTTCTTTTAGATTAAAAATATTAACGCAATTGCACTCATAATTTCTAACCGCAATCGCACAAGTTTTGCTATTGGTGTGAAATATATAGCTCGTACCCGCATAAAAAGCTTGACTCGGCTGTCGGCGAGGATGACCCATTTAATTGACGTTTCATAGCATCGACAATCAAACGTTTCTCAGTATTTAATCCGAGGTTATGGTGTAGAAACAATTTTAGTTTATATCATGATTACCTAAATGTATTACATTAAAGAAAAAACTTACATTTCCTATGTGAGAGGGATTTTTTTTTAAGTATACAATACAATTTGCATTGCATTCCCAAGAGTCAAAAAACTCATTGTGGGATCAAATGCAGAACCTACAGTACAGTTTTTAGAAATACACATAATATTTAAAATACACAATTAATCTTCACAGTATATAAACAATATCTACAACACATATCTTGCACTGGTACATTATAATACGATTGTACAGAGACACTTATTATAAATAAACACATCACTGGCACATTACATAGTTATACCCATCACGGAGACACATCCCAACAGCAATCCTTAAGGTATTCCCTCAAAAAATAGAGTTTAAGCGTCTTACTCTGAGACCCTTCACATTGGCTTGCATTTTTATAGCGTTGGTTAATTTATTGTATTGTGTATAAGCTGTGTATTCTAAAGATTTTAGTCCATATTTTGTTGAGTGTATTTTTGGTATGTGTAGTTTGTTGTGACTTCTCGTATTGTGTTGGTGTACGTCGTGATAATATTATGAATAACTGTTTTCAGTATTCTCACCTACAGTCGTCTGTATATAGACTGTCATACAGTACCGTTTAGCAATTGAATCACCCCAAGGGCTCCTTCAAGTTATTTAGTTAATCAAATTATAGTTTTTTTTTAATAAGCCTTTTAGTAACTTCATTCAACTCATGCATACAATAGATGTTAGGAAAAATTGGGAGTTAAAATACATTTTTAAGAGGGCTGCGTGGCCTGTCTCATACAAAACTTAATTTTCGATTTAAAATACTAAAAATACTCATCTAAACCTAATGATATATATTTTTTTAATTAAAGGTTTAGTAAATATCTAGTATGCATGAGAAGTGTTTTATTTATTTTTGTTTTACATTATGAAATATAGACCATTTAAGGAATGGATTTTTCGAGATTTGAGAGGAACCTTTAACGAATTTTTGAGGGCTACCGGTGATTTAAAAAGTTTTACCTCATCCACTTTGAAAATATGATGAAATATAAAATAAAAAAAGTTTTAAAATAAAATAAAATTCGCATTATGGTAGTCTTTAAATTAAATTAAAAACAACCAATTTATGTTGGAACACAAATTTTCCGTACTTAATTTAATTTATCTACCCGAAAAAGCCTTTTTTTATTGTTTTGTTTTTTTTATATTTGTATTTAAGTAATCATGTTTAGATAACAAATAAGTTTTTTTATGTACAATGAAACCGCAAATAATTTTCTATGTTGCCTTTAAAATTATGAAAATTTATATTTTTCATGGCATATACTTCATAATTTAAAATAAAAATAAATAAAATACTTCTCATCCGTACTAGATATTTACTAAACTTTAATTATAAAATATATCATTCAGTTTGGGTGGTTATGTTGGCCTCAAATCCAAAATTATGTTTTGTATGAAACATGCCGCGCAGCCTTTCCCCTCAATGCCAATAAATATTGTTCTCCTATTGAACTGTTGACAAAATATTTTGAACTCTACTTGTGAGATTCATTTGAAGATTTGTGTTTAATCCGTAAGATTCATATTTGATAATTTAACTAGCACTATTGATGAAACAGATTGTTGACAGTCCAAACTTCCAGTAATTAGCCTGGGTTAATATTCGCCTAATCAATATCAATATGATTAGCATCCACGTTGGTAACGGTATTTTAAGACACATTATAATTAAACTGTGTGTAATGTTTATATCATTACATTTCATTTATGTACTCACAGTAGAGAAGAAGAAAAAACCATTTTTTAATCTTAGTTGACATTCATAATATCTTTTTTATTAATAATTCAAATGGACAATACATTTTTACATGCAATAACTAACTTACGATCAAGCAATTTCTCTGCAATGTTAAACAGAGATGAAGGAACGCCAAACGACTCGATCTTGTTTGGTTCGTTACTCCCACTCGTATCATTACCCGGCGAAAGTAATTCGCTGATCATTATACTAACATCAATTCGAATTTCCTCTTTTGAAACACTAAACAGTCTATCATAGTTTTACCACACATGTACCCCAAAAATTGTATTATTACTGTACCTATACCCTCTATTTTCTTTTTTCCTCTGCCATTTCCATGCTTCACTGCCATGCATCGGGGTTTCATTCAGAACTCATCGTGGGCTGCTAAACGCGCTTTCTTTGACAACTTTCATTGCCGACCACTGCATTCAGTTATCCATTAATTTATTTCCCTGCCTTCACCCTTCTCGCCAGGCTGCCGGTCTCCCAAGGGCATACTTCCTATTTCTATAAACCCATTCACTTGCTCCAAGGATTCACCTTTCACAACTATATAAACTGAGTTTTCGTATGCTCTTGTTTGAGTACCATGACTTTAATTGGACATTCATCATTATTTATTAATATCATCCGATATAGGAGGGACACGATACATCAATGCATTTATTAAGTGTGTTAATGACTACTTGCAGTAAGCCTTAATTTTAGAATTATAAATTAATAAGAATTACTTTGTTTACATCACTGTTTTTTTATACATAAATATCAACATGTTTCGAAAGCGAAGTTTTCCACATCAGGATATCCAGTACACTAAAAATAATTAAAATATAGACAAATCATAAACATATGTAAGAATAGAAAAATTACACACATAAACAAAAAATATTCTAAAAAATTAAATATTAAATTAATATTAGAAATTTCAAAAAGAAATAGTTCTTATTATTATGATAAATAACATCAAGGAAAAAACAAGGCACAAAAAACTAAATAACAATATTTAGTTATAATTATTAAAAATTTGCATTAATAATATTCTAAATACTGTTGTTAATTAGAAAATAAATTTAAGAGATGGATATTAAAAAAAAAAGTTTGATTATTAATAATATTTAATCGACTATTAAAACTATTTCTACTTTTCAAAAATTTTTATTCTTCTAATTGTAAACCAGTTATTTTCGTGCGAATTTTTTTTAAAACCTTTATTCATGTTAAAAGAATGATTTGTTTCCAAAATATGGTTGGCAAATTCAGAAAAATTATCATTAACTTTAAAATTTTCATTAAAATATAAAAAAAAAAAATGATTAACATTTTCGTCTGCAACATCAATAATACATTTTTTATCTTAGCCCTGTGGTGCACCAAAATGTCACGAAGCGCCCCTGGGAGCACCTAAGGTGTTTAAGTAATAATTATTATTCTGAATTTGCCAACCATATTTCGGAAACTATTTAAACTATTATTTTCTATTGAAGAAGATAATATTAACACATCCCAAATGAACCACGAAACCGAAAAAACAACAGAAATTAAAAAGATTTCAGTCGCATCTGGGGCTCGAACCCAGGACCTTTACCTATCCGGGGTAACCGCTTAACCAACTTAGCTAATGAGACCAGTTCAATTTACGCCATCTACAGTCTACACCGATATCATACTTCAAGTTCAAAACTTGTTAATATTATCCTCCATTTTTATAAATCCCATATTATTGGCTGCTATCCTTATGATGATTGCAAAGTTTCATCCAGAACTCAATTGCAATCTGAACAGAGTCTCGGATATACCTACCCGATTTTTATTTATATGAGACATCTATTGACTCATTTTACAAGTCTGGAAAGAAATATTCAATTTTTATTTTTTAACTTATTGAAGTTTGTAAACCTCATTGTAATATTTAATCATTGAAGAAGATAATATTAACACATCCCAAATGAACCACGAAACCGAAAAACAACAGAAATTTAAAAGATTTCAGTCGCATCTGGGACTCGAACCCAGGACCTTTACCTATCCGGGGTAACTGCTTAACAAACTTAGCTAATGAGACCAGTTCAATTTACGCCATCTACACCGATATCATACTTCAATTTCAAGATTTGTTAATATTATCCTCCATTTTTATAAATCCCATTTTAGCATATTGTTAAAGACCTCTCCCAAGTAAGTTCCCCTGAACTTGACCTTGAAAAACAATATTTACGAGTTCTCAAGTCCTCGGGGAAATCTTTAACTGTTTAAAGTATTAGAGATTGACAAAGATAAATTCAATTAATCTCACACATCTCTTCCACTAAACAATGATTTTAGTTGCTGGAGTCTCTGTTAAGGTCTGTGAAAAAATCTACTGGTGAATAAGATGCTAGAAAACGGCGAATGGCTGTCAACTTTCTCGCGGGTTTCGCATTTTTTTATACTGGTATTTAAGTTCCGAAGACATTTTCGGTATTCATTTTTTTAACACAAATACGGATTTCAAAAAAAAAGATAAATAAAGTCAAGGCCACGACTGGGATATTTAAAAAAAATAACATTTGTTGTAAAAGGTAAATTAAAACAGTTTTCCGAATATTCAGATTAGACGCAAATAAGTTTAACAAAACCTTTAAAAGTAAGTATGTTAATATATTTATTGTACAAAATTATTATGTGATATGTATAAATAATGAAAAACATTCGGTTTCAATAGCATCTGAAACTCGTTCCTAACGCCTGTGACTATCCGCAAATCATATAGTTAAATATCGCATATTATTTTTAAATGCATGAACTCAACTAAGTGAAATGAATAAGTAATTCTTATACCGGTAGAATCTGAAGAAGAACCGGCCGATCGATGCATTCCGCGAATATGACTGGTTTGCAGCTTTTTTTCAATAAACTTGAAGACAGTTTGTATAAAAGTGGGTGTCACATGGTCAGACCATCAGAACTTATTAGTCTTTCGTACAGTTCCCATCGAGACACTTAACTCTTCACCATGAAATTGGTAAGAAACGCTCTTTCTATAAATCGTTTATATTCAAAGATTTTTTAGATAGCTCAAAGATAGCTTTTCTTAAAATAAAAATTAGTTACTGACATTACTCATTTGTAGGCAATCTTCTTCTTCGCCGCATGTGCCCTGGCCGCGTCCAGTCCAGTGCCACAGGAACCCATCAAGATCCTCAGATCTGACTTCGACATCCAGCCCGAAGGTTCCTACAAGTTTGGGTGAGTTTGAAAATACTACTTTTATACATTTTTTTAAAATAACTATTTTGAAGCTTATAAACCTCATGGTAATTTATTTTGTATACCTTAAAGATAAAAAAAAAGATAACTGTAACTACCTCTAAATTTGGGTTAGAATCTTGTAGTCATAAAAAGGTAGCAGTGAAATATATGGGTATTAATGGAAGATGATATTAACAGTTAGTAAGAAATAGAAGTATGATAAAAACGACAGGACGGATTGGGGTAGCCGTCGCTCAGTGGATTAGAGCGAAGAGTCCCGGATAGACCATGGTTTCGAGTCCCAGCTGCTTCCATTATCTTAGACTACTTTTATTATTTTGAGAATTGATAGCGAATCGCGCACTTGCAACATATCACATTATATAGATCAATAAGTTGATTGAATTCCATTTTGATAAGCCATTTAATAATGGAATATTTGAGAGTATCACCCTAATGTTGGTTGGTAGGTCAGTAACAACTGATTATTTTCCATAATTTTAGCATTTTAAACAAGTCATATTCCATATGTTTCTGATTTTCTGTTGTGGTTAATATAAAACTTACCTTTACTAAAGCGCTTCTACTAAATAAACTTTTATTTCTTTTCCTTTTAGATACGAAACCGAGAATAAGATAGTCCGTGAAGAAGTCGGAGAGCTGAAAGTGGTCAAGAACGAGGAAGGCAAGGACGAGCAGGTGATCGTTGTCAGAGGATCTTTCTCGTACGTCGACCCCGAAGGCCATCCCATCACCGTCACCTTCTTCGCTGACGAGACAGGCTTCCACGCCGAGGGAGCTCACCTACCGGTTGCCCCCGTCGTCTAAAAAACCCACTACCCTTCGATATGGATCATAAAAGATTTCAACATGGATTAAAATGCAGTGACTTAGTTGCTTTAAAAGCATTTCCCTACTTTTTTTAAAATCGTGTTATAAAAAGCTATTTATTTACCAACAAGAAACATAATAAAGTCTTACCAAAAATACATAAACTGAAATATATAGATGTTTTTAAACCCGTTGATCCCCCTTTCTGTTTGGCAACTTCTCTTAGCCCCAATAGCACCTAGGCACTTGTGCTAAAATCAATTATTCTTTAAAAGACAAGGCATTTAATTTAAATGTTACCTCAAATGCAATTCACAAACCTAGAAACAAAGCACAAACTCATATATTTGAAAGACATTAAATAATTTCACACGGATAGACGAGAAGTTAAAAATAAACGACCTCGAATATAAACATTTTTATAAATGTTGAAGATTGTCATGCTCTGAAAATGTTAAGAATTGTGTGATGAACAAAGTAGAATAAGTACTAACTACTAATATAGTAGGCATACATTGTTCGATTGGGTTAATGAAATCAAACGATAAATTTCATATTACAGGAATAACAACTAAAAATAAATGTGAAATAAGCGATATTCACTCTCGTACTTTCATACGTGTGTATGAGCGTATATTGTATAAGTGCAACAGGTTAATAATTCAGCAATTTTTAGTGCCATGGAAACAGTAAAAAGAAGGTTGTTGAAAAAACATAAACACGCAGTTGCATATTATTTAACAAATGACTAATTTGGGGGCGTAAGGAGTGACTCGACTATGACTATAAATAAAATAATACTTGTCTATTTGTTTAACCTCTCAAAGGTCTAAATCCACCAGATCCAAGTTTAGGATTATCTCTAAAGTGAGGGTTCATTGTGTTTTTATGAATAGGCATGATTTTCTGGTGAAATGTGTTTTAGTTTTGGCTATTTTTCTATGATGTTGCTGATCTAAAAGTTGTGTTAACGTTTTTATAAATGCTCTGTTCGGAAGCCGTTAATTGCTTTAAATGGAATCCATCACATCTTTCACTCTTAGACACGAGTACCGCTTTTAACACGATTGAACACGATTAGATAACCTTTGAGTTTTGGAGGAGATGACACAAACAGGTGGCTAATTACCTTACTTATTTTAATATCTCTTAGATATATTGGGGACTGAAAATAAAATATTTATTAAACTTGTTAAAGTCGCTTTGTGTGTATAGGCACATTCATAAATGTTTGAAGTGCATACATTTTAAAATTGGCGTTTAAACACACAAAAACAAAAACATTTTTATTAAATTTATTAAACATTACATAACATTATTAAATCTGATTTATTTAAAATTATTAAACTACGCAAATTTTCCCTCTGGATTATCGAAAGGGTCAAATCTATCCCAACTACCCCCATTTCTTTTCATAAATTATATAAAAAAACTTTATTTGAATATATTATCCAGAATAACGACCGCATTGGTTTATGTGATTACTCAGTCCAAGGAATTAGTTATATATCTATTTACTTTCTTCTGGATTATCTTCTTTAATATAATAATATTTCTTATTCTTCTACGTTTCTATGATTTATCACTGACAGTACGGGCAATAATCAGGTATTTTAAATATGTACGTTAGTTGTAAAACTCTAGTATTAAGCCATAGCTGTAAGTCACTTGGTGATAAATGTGTTTTAATTTTAAGTCACTAGTTATACTTAAGTCTTAATTGTAAGTTACAAGCGATTATCGACTCTGACAGGGTGTGTAACTGTTTTATTAGCTTTATTCAAAGCCAAATTGATCTTCACACCAACCACTAAGAGGTACGGGTACGAAATAATAAAAACTTAATTACCCAGCCATGGATTAACCTCGGACTATTAAAATGCATTATATAAAGAGATATCATACATACTACCTTTTACAAAAAATGTAGAAATATATCTACCAAGCTAATTCAACATGCAAAGAATAAATAATACTCAAGAAAAATCGTGGAATGTAATAGTGACTCACGAAAAGTTTAGCAAATACTTAATGAAATAACTTACTCCATACAATTTAGAGAAAATCAAATTGAAGAACTCACAATTTAATCAAAATACAAAGTTTAACGCGGACCCGGAAACTATTGTCGACCACGCTAATACTTTGTTTGCAAACATTGGAACAAAGCTAGCGAGTAAAATAAAAGTGACCAACAATTTCAATGTAAGAACTTCATCATCACGATACGATAAGAAGATACCAAGAAATTTGGTCAAAATTCTTTCTAAATAGGGTATCAACTGAAGAAATCATCAAAGAAATAGATTCATTGAAAGAGAGGACATCACCTAGTAACGACAAAATACCATGTATAAACTACCGAAATTATTAAAATATCAACTAGCTTTTCCACTAATTGTTTTAATTAAAATTCTTTCTAAATAGGTTATCAACTGAAGAAATCATCAAAGAAATAGATTCATTGAAAGAGAGGACATCACCTAGTAACGACAAAATACCATGTATAAACTACCGAAATTATTAAAATATCAACTAGCTTTTCCACTAATTGTTTTAATTAAAATTCTTTCTAAATAGGTTATCAACTGAAGAAATCATCAAAGAAATAGATTCATTGAAAGAGAGGACATCACCTAGTAACGACAAAATACCATGTATAAACTACCGAAATTATTAAAATATTACTAGCTTTTCCACTAATTGTTTTAATTAAAATTCTTTCTAAATAGGTTATCAACTGAAGAAATCATCAAAGAAATTGATTCATTGAAAGAGAGGACATCACCTAGGAACGACAAAATACCATGTATAAACTACCGAAATTATTAAAATATCAACTAGCTTTTCCACTAATTGTTTTAATTAAAATTCTTTCTAAATAGGTTATCAACTGAAGAAATCATCAAAGAAATTGATTCATTGAAAGAGAGGACATCACCTAGGAACGACAAAATACCATGTATAAACTACCGAAATTATTAAAATATCAACTAGCTTTTCCACTAATTGTTTTAATTAAAATTCTTTCTAAATAGGTTATCAACTGAAGAAATCATCAAAGAAATAGATTCATTGAAAGAGAGGACATCACCTAGTAACGACAAAGTACCATTTATAAACTACCGAAATTATTAAAATATCAACTAGCTTTTCCACTAATTGTTTTAATTAAAATTCTTTCTAAATAGGGTATCAACTGAAGAAATCATCAAAGAAATAGATTCATTAAAAGAGAGGACATCACCTAGTAACGACAAAATACCATGTATAAACTACCGAAATTATTAAAATATCAACTAGCTTTTCCACTAATTGTTTTAATTAAAATTCTTTCTAAATAGGGCATCAACTGAAGAAATCATCAAAGAAATAGATTCATTGAAAGAGAGGACATCACCTAGTAACGACAAAGTACCATTTATAAACTACCGAAATTATTAAAATATCAACTACCTTTTCCACTAATTGTTTTAATTAAAATTGTTTCTAGATAGGGTATCAACTGAAGAAATCATCAAATAAATAGATTCATTGAAAGAGAGGACATCACTAGTAACGACAAAATACCATGTATAAACTACCGAAATTATTAAAATATCAACTAGCTTTTCCACTAATTGTTTTAATTAAAATTCTTTCTAAATAGGTTATCAACTGAAGAAATCATCAAAGAAATTGATTCATTGAAAGAGAGGACATCACCTAGTAACGACAAAATACCATGTATAAACTACCGAAATTATTAAAATATCAACTAGCTTTTCCACTAATTGTTTTA
>JAHDVE020005533.1:0-40699 GCA_022606495.2 Halesus radiatus
TTTTTTATATGAATACCCCACAAGAGTCCCAACTGCTCTCAACTGTCTGGAACCAGTGAGTCTATGGCATCCCTAATGAGGGGAATGTTTTGAGGTTGAAGGTATTGGGAAGGGGAAGAAGAAGAGGAAGAGGAAAGCGGGGAAATACCTGGCTATTAAGATCTGGTCACCAAACACGGTTAAAAGCCATTTCAAGTACCATTTCAATTCTGGGCGATACTGAGAGTATTTTCCACTCAGGAACGTGCACAAATATACTATATATTATTTTTAAATGAATTATTTGTGAAACAGCACAAACTAATTAAAAAAAAATTTACTTGCGCACGCCGAGATTTGAAAACGCGACCTTCGTTTCCTAATCAAGAGCCTTACCCCTTGACCATGGAGGCCGTCACTGGAAAATCACCTGCTCTCAGCAGGGGATTTCATAGCGAAACAATCACATTACCATCTGCCTTATACTATAATGTATTTTATAGATGAATTAATGCAAAGAAATATTGGAAAAATCAGTCAGTGACCGAATTGACATCACGTGTGGATCCTACCCAAGCGTAGTGAGTTCAATTTTCCTCAGCTGGTTAATTTCTCCATCGCGATACAGGCAATATCTTTCGCTTTCTGTGATGGTAGTAGATATTTTTCGTGTGTTGTCAGGTTATTCGTTACCCTGGAATGTTTTTTTTTTTCAGAAAAATTTTAAAAAAATCTTCTTATAATCGTATGTACATGGTGCTATGGGGAGACTTTCCACCTAAAGATAGTGAGACTCACATAAAAAAAACGAACCTCATGTCCAAACAGCCTTAATGGCAAAATTGATTTGGGAGATACATTATATTATTATATAGTCCGCTTATTATCTGTAAAATTCCATCTATAAATAAATTGGAGAAATGTACTATGTATAAAATTAAAGATCTCAGGAATTAAAACAAACGATTATGTTTTCATCCATTGTAGTTCATTTTACTTGGAATTTTTTATAATGAAAATTTGCTTAAATCAAGATAAGACAGGGTAATGGGATTGTCAGGAAGGCTTACAAATTGGGAAATTGACTTTGAAACTAATTATAAACGGCGTGGGCGCCATCTACCGGTATTCTTGTTATTTTTATCTGGGTATTAGATGATCATTGAGCTGGATTTGTTTGACGTGAAAAAGATATTTATAGATTATTTTATAATTGAGATTTTGTGATTTTCATTACCGTACCACCGTATATACTTGAATTGATTGCTTAGGTTCACTGTGCGGTTCATAATAATCTAAAAATATGTTATTCCTATGTTTTTCCTGTATTTGTTCATTACTTTATCTATGTACCTAAAGTGATGTGTTTTGCACCTGTTTATTATAACTAACTGTATATGTAAAATCCCATGTGGGGCGTATATAATACAATAAATAAATGAATGTTGTATTATAACGTTAGAAATTGGTTCTCTATACATCGTCAGAAATAAAATAGTAAGCAAAAAAATATACAAACTTCTCGATTTATTTAATACTTCCCTAGAAAATTTTGAATATTTAATCATTGGAGTAGATAATATTAACATAACGTACATGAAATATGAAAACGAAAAAAAAAAACAGAACATAAAAAGATATCAGTCGCATCTGGGACACGAACCCTGGACCTCTGTATTTCCGGGTCAACCGCTTTACCAACATAGCTAATGAAACCAGTTCAATTTATGTCATCTTCATCGATATCATATCTCAAATTCAAGACTTTGTCAATATTATCCTACATTTTTAATAAAATATATTACATATTTATTAAAAAATAAATATATAATACATTATTTTATTTTTATTTCATATATATATTTTTTTAACATTTCTCTAAGAATCATCCCTGCGAAACCCCACATAATAAAAACAGGTTATTATTGTGTGTTTCTTGAAATGGTTTTACGTGGGTTAAAAGACCGGATCTAAATAACCTTGGGCTTCATAATTTTCATCTTACTTTTATGTTTCTCATCACAAGTTCGATCAATTTCACAATTTCCAATCGCGCTTCATTATATAAAACACAACTTTACTATTTATTTCCTATCTAATAATTAAATCATAGAGTCATTTCACATTAACACGAGAGCCAGAGCAGTTAAAGACACAGCGTCCTCCATAATAGCAATTTGCTTCGCATTAAGGCTGTATTCCGGTGAAGGTTTCACGGGAGAGATCCCGACATCCTCACGTGCGGCTGACATATGTAATCTCTCCTCCCTTTCGCTACACAAGCCATAACAGTTTATAAAATGGGGAGGTGCTCCGCTCTACCGATTATCCTTAACTCAAAATGCTCTCATCTGACAATATGAGGCGAGCTTGAGTGTAATTCCGCCGAGATGTTTTACTTTATTCAAAGCGCTGGAAGATTTTGAAAATAATGGATGTTGGATTAAGTTTTATTTTGTGATCTTGTATAATACCGGTATAATATCAATAATTTTATGCTTCTCGTTCTTGCTGTTATTTTTTTTTTAGTAGTGCTTTTACAAATATTGTGAGGTTGATGTTGTTTGTTTTGTGATATTTTATATCTTGAATCTATCATTTTATTTTCAAGAATGATTTTACGCATTAGGTTTTGCATTACGACCTAACGCACATATTTCAATTTTCACAATTTTCTTATCAAAGGCAGTCTTCAATGAAACTTCTAGAACTTGGGATTTTGCGATAAGGTGTATTAAGTTTTGCATTGCGATTTTAATCAGAAAGACAATATTTTTATCACGGCCTGTATTAAAAAAAAAATAAGAACTTGTGATTCTGATATGTGATGTATTACGTTTTGTTATGAATGTGAGACATCTTATTTAGGTTGAAGTATTATTAGTTATGAGAATTGGTAGAACACTTTAAACGGTTTTTTTTTTTAATTTAAAGAAAATTATATATATTAATTTTTATATTAAGCTCTACAATCTGTTATGTAACAAGATTAGCTACAATTTAATAGAAGAATCTAGCCGTTGAAAGGGAAGTTCCTAGAACTTTCTCGAATACGCGCTAGGAGTGATCCCGGCGTTTGACATATCGGCGCCACTTCACTCGTAAGCGGCCTAAGTGACTTGATGCACGAGGGTCCGCCAGCACGAGAGCTATCCGCCATCTTGCACTCACTCAGATTCCGGCATCCAAACAAGGAGGTGCGTCCTACGTGCCTTGAGCACGTGGTCGCCCGGCAAGGCTATGACAACATCTCGCGTGCCATTGCATCAGTATATTGTAAACTCAATGTCTTTGCCTAAACCTCAATATTAGTATTATAAGTAATTATAATATTAACCTATTATAAGTCAGTGACCGGTGCATTATCTTGCCGTGTCCTGCCTGATGTTGTACATGTGAGATCCAGAGCCCCTCGACATCACATTTCTTAGGCTGAAGGAACGTGACACCAGTCGCTGACCAACTCATGTAAGCAGTATGTTCAACCTTCCTTTTTGTGTTGTAGTTAACTGTGCCCTTTGAATAACGAGCCCGATTTGAGATTCACCAGAGAGAGGGAGATTATCGAGACTCGGAATAGGTTAGGTACTGCCCCCTTGTTTTGAACCCCGTATGTATTATCTGTAATTTTTTTTCCTGTAAAATAAACCCTGTCTAGAAAGCACGCATCTTTTCGTTGGTAGTTAAGTACCTTTTCTATTGAGTCCGATATGAGGCTGCGCCGATCTGCGACTTTGAGACAAGAGCTGTGATGCCCTTACCAACTGAGCTAACCTGGTGGAACCCTGAGATCAACCCTCCCGTCTGGCCTCGAGGTGAGTTAACCTGTCTCTGTGCTTTTACACAAGCACCCAACGTGTCCTTCTTCCCCTTCTTACAACTCACATATTTTAGCTTGATATAATTTTGACAGCTATTTTGGCGGTAAATGCCACTTTCAAACTATTGTTGGGTCACATTTAGACGACTTACTTCAAAAACTTTAGGTAAAAAAAAAAATTTAAAATAAATTCAAGGATTATGCTGAATAGTTGTTGAAAGTTTCAATTTCAACGATTATATTGTTCATCTGGTATCAAATAAGTAATATAGCGCAGATATTTAAATTTATAATTTGCGTGGTCAAAATAATTTCAAACTTGTATAGTTTAAGGTTAGCTAAACTTATACAGTTTAGGTGTATTGAGAACCAGGCCTATGTAGCCAGATACTTCCCAATCCACCTGTTCTCCTCATCCTTTTACAATTACCTACCCTGGTTTATTTGAAACTTGAATTTGAAAAAAAAATACCAGGTGTATTATTTCCTACACCCTTATCCATTTAAAAAAAAAAAATCAATTTTAGAATTTCTCCCAATGCCATTATGATAAGCGGAAAAGTCAGGGATTGAACCCACAACCCCTGGATGGGGATCTGACGTATTAATCGACTCGGCTACCATTACATTTCAAAGGTTGGCTTAATTAAACAAAGCTAGAAAAACAAATAACAGAAGATCACGAATCGGAGTTACTGTTATGTTATTTCACTATTTTCCAGAATTCATCATGTAGGTACCTACGTATAAAGTTAAAAGAGGTTTAATGTTTCATACAGAAGGTAGCAGCAACCCTTCTAAGTTAAAAGTGGATGATATGGTCCCACGATGTCTCCTGGTGGGTTATAATACCCGAAAGGACAGATCATCAATCATAATATCATGTCCCACTAATAATCGGCCAGAAATGATGATTTACTTCCCCTGGAAGGACAAACCGTATTACGGCTTAAAGGCTTTTGAGAAACGGAGGCCCCAGATGGCTAATGACTTGGATTTGCTGGTGTCTCAATTTAACATCTACTAATTATGTCGATGGTATAAGACACCCACCTACGCATTATATATATATTTTTTTTATATTTATCAAATATACATAATCCTATATCCAGGGTTTGCAATACGGGGTGTAAAAAACCGAAATAAAATATATTTGCAAGTATCTCTGAGATGGCTATGACTGTTTGATGTACGATTTCATATGCCTTTCACCGACATATTATTTTCATAAAAAAAATTAAAATATTTCTGACAATATTTAAGAAAATTAATTTATTTTCCTTTACATATTGGGATATCTGAAACCCCACCTCACAAACGGCGTCAGATTTTTTCATCTGGCTAGTGCCCCGTTAAGGTTAAAAAAAAAGTATTCATTAAAATCTGTAGTACATATGTACATTTATACAGGATTAAAAGTGTGTGCAGTTCGAAAATGAGAAATTCCACATGAGACGTCCCTTTTCACAAGAGTGGGTTACAAAGACCTCCATACCGTAATGGCCTACGGCCTACGCATTGACTTTGAGTCTAGACGGTGTACGATTCTCACACGACACGTCTATATTATATTAAACCCGTATTTTTCAAATGAAACACACACTTTGCTTTTACCACTAATTTATTTACCTGCCCGTTTCGCTCGGCTCAAGCTCTGTCCGGGAAAATTACTACGAAATAAAACAAAAAAACATATCTTTCATATACACTGTATTGACAGGGTCTGGAAATTAACAGATTTCTCAATGCAAACCTCATGAGAAATATAATCTTTTAAATAATTACATTTTAAGAATGGTTGCTTGCGAGTAGCTACATTTTTTAATAAAACTTTGAATATAGAGGACCGAAAATGCATTATATGTTGAGATACCTAAAATTGTATAAATCATAGGTAGAATAAGTGAACGTGAATGCTTTTTCTAAAAAATATTGTACTATAAATTAAAAAAAAATAACATTATTCAATATTGAATTTACCTCAATCAATATTTATAAATATGAATGTTTACCTGACTCTCTGTCACAGTTTGTTCTTATTAGTACCGGGAAGGTTTAAATAGTAGTTTGAATGAAATCCAATAAGTAAAGCCGTTGGTATAAATTTTTTAAATTATTGTGAAAAACATTGAGCACGCCGTGTTGTATTGAGGTTAGCCCATAGATATACCATTCTGGTTAGCCACAGATTACATATTCAAAAAACGAAGGTTTGTTTGTTTAGAATATTTTCAAAATGGAAAACACAAGCAGGCACCTACTTAAAACGTTTTTTATTTAGATATATTTTGAAAAAATTTTGGAATGATGTAATTTTTTAAATATTTTTTTTTTGTTTCTTTGTTTAGAGATAGTAATAGTGGTCACTGGACATTATTATTGCTCTCAGATCAATTATGGCACCCAAACGACAAGCAAGAATTCACAACATCAGAACTTTATTAAAAAATATCTATATACACATGAGCTAGTAAATAATACAAGAGAAAAACTACTTTGAATGTGATACATACCTAAATTACATTGTAAATAGAGTAATTGCTCAGTATTCTGTATAACCATGTTATCATTAGGTACTCATAAATCTACCTTCGTGTATTTCTTAACGTAAAGAGAAAGAGTTAAGTTAGTACTTACGCACTCTGACAGGCATCGCTTAACTATGCAAGATAATGCCTGAACTTTTTGTTTAATGTCCTTTTTTGGTAAAGACGCTCCTATAAATTTCTTTCCGATTTATCATGATTAATAATAAGGACTCCAGAATTTTCTCGAAACTTAACCTATAAATTTTCTTAGGAAAAATAAACGGGCTAAATTATCTTGCAGTCTTCTTGAACTTGTGCCCCGGGAATTAGTTTAAGTGAATGTAGGTATTGGTGAAAATCCGTTTTCGGAGGGAATAACGAGCGCCGAAATTAATTAAACGCTTTAAATTAGACTATGATGTAATTTTTTGTATGAACGCTTTTGTATAATAGCTTATGTAATGGTGAGATACGTCCTAGCGCGAATAAAAGTAAAATTATGAGACCGACCAGCTTGGAAGGATAAATGTGAAGTACAAGAAAACGAGGAAGGTTGGGAATTAATCGGCTATTCAGATCTGGTCACTGAACATGGCTAATGTCGTTTCAATCAACGTTTATTTTCTAAATGGTCGTCTTTCGCTAGGACAATACTAAGAGTATCAACTACTCTTTAGCTTGTTGCAAATATATTATGTATTGACTGTAAATAAGTTTCCTTAAACCTTTCAAGCCGCAGTTTTTTGGGGATTTTACTTTTAAGTGGAAGCAGACAGAATAATTTTCAATTGACAATATGGTAAAATAATTTTATTTGAAAAAGCTTATTTTTCATACTAAAAACTGGTGACAGATAGTTGATCCTCCGATAGTTGAATCCTCCGACAATTACTGCAGGATGTCTTCATTTGTAAAACAAGTATACAGGGAGGATATGCGGCCGTATATAAGTATTTCGTATTTTGTTATTCAGCTATGTATCATCACTGCATACTCCTTCGGGGAGTAGGCATTATTGTTATTAAAAATATTTTATATAGCGGATTTTCACTCAAGACGCCTGCAAGTATAAGTATTTCGACTTTGGTTATACGCCCGCATACCCTATTTGCATACTTACTTTACAAATGAGGACGTATGGCAGAAATAATCCTTTAGGGGATCAACTGTCGGAGGGATCAACTGTCGGGGGGCCAATTGTCATGGAACCCTAAAAACTATATCATGGTCAACCATTTTTTGCCGTTTTTAAACTATCGGTGATTTGACTAAAACCTCACATGTCATAATATTATTTATTGAAATTCAATTTCTTGGTATTTTTATGATGTCATTTAATTGATTTTATATATTTAGAGTCTTATCACAATAATAAAACTATTCTACTTTTTCAAAT
The DNA here is from genome assembly GCA_022606495.2 of Halesus radiatus. Lineage (NCBI taxonomy): Eukaryota > Metazoa > Arthropoda > Insecta > Trichoptera > Limnephilidae > Halesus > Halesus radiatus. Next base: position 7,724 of record JAHDVE020005533.1, read on the forward strand.
TATTTTCATTTCTTTTTTCAATTTTCGCACATTGTTCACAACATGTTCCTATATTTTAATATCATTGAGCTAGTATTTATTCGATTATTTTCATTTATTATTGTATTATATAATATTGTTTAACTAATTTCCTGCTGACAAGCTACTTCCAGTGTACAAATTCCCATTATATGAAAAATAATATTAGATATGAAATAAAAAATAAAAAATATTTTACATTTAGGAAAAAAATGTCACCCTAATATCAAAATCGAGATTAAAAAATTGTTTTTAACGTTTCCTGAAAAGTTGTCGTCTTGCGGCTTAAAGGGTTTTTCGTATTTGCAGTCGATATTTTGATGTCATCTTTTTGATTGTGAAGTAATAGGGAAAAATTAAATAAAATTATTTTATCTTGCCGGGTTTTAAACCTGCAACCACTGGATTCGGATTTGCCTTACCCGAAATAATTACAAAAGAACCCTAAGAGCGTTAAGGGTGAAGAAGTTTGTCATGAAATCACGTTTTTGTTTCATATTTATTAGGTTCTGCTTCTTACCATCAGAAGGCAAAACTGACTAACGAAAAAAATAATTGAAAAATATTTTTGCTTTCGTACAATATACCTCCACACAAGTTTTGCGACGTGCACCCTCAATAAAAATACTTTTATAGGAACTAGGTCTGGAGATAAGAAAATAATAGGAAGTGAGCACATTCGGAAACAACATAAAGGACGAGGTTAACAAAAGGACTCTCAACTTTTATGGTAACAGACGGAGAGGATGGAGGTAGGTCGAGGTACGAGCATGAAGCACCCACTCGGAGTTGCACATCGCGGTGATTTTGTAGTGAATAAGCACGTTAAATATGATTCCCTATGAGAAGTTGTAGAAAAGTTGAACGTCGTTGAAAGAAGCGGGCCGACACATAAAGGTTTATCCAAATCTACCTGAACCATGCGGTGCATACACGTACAGTGGCAGGCACGGCACAGAAGGGAGTATTCACATCACACCGTGCGTAAATGTGATCATAGATAATGTAATCAACTAATTTCGCCCTTTTTACCACACTAACTGTATCTACCGCGCAGTGCTGGTAGATGTGAATCGAACATTACTCGTGTAAAGAAACAAAATTTTGTGAAAAATGTTTAAAATTAAATGTTCTCAACCAGCTTAATTTTTTTATTAAATCTCCTAGTAACTATTAAATTTTTTAATCGTTTTAATTTCTTGAAAAAAATGTGCTGAATTTAAAAAAAATTTACATGGCAAAATCATGCATCCCATACTGTAATGTTCTTATATCTACGAAGCCAGGTAAGTAAGTGGGTGATGTAAATATATTCTGTAAAATCATAGAGCTGATAATAGCATAATATTGTTGAAAGAAATCTATTGCTTTTTCTGAATTCTGAATACGTATTTCTATACAATCTTAATATTATAAAAGGGTTATGGTACTGTGCCTGTCTCACCAGGAGAATCTTCCCAACAAGCTCTCCATTGATATGCTTGGTGTAACCATAAGTGACCAACTCAGGTATGGGTGCTCTTTCGAAGCCAGAGTAAAGTTAGCCTCTCAGGAGCTGGGCGTATTGTACAGAGCCCGCAGATACTTTAATAGTCCATAACTGCTGACTCCGTATAAATCGAAAGTGCATCCACTGTAGAATTTGGTAGCCACCTCTGGTCGGAAGCCCCAAAATATCTGAAAAAAAAACCCTTGACTCTGTGCAGAAACGGGCGGTCTATTTGACATTAAAAAATTCGCCTATCTTAACAAACGGACTGCAATCTTTGGAGCATAGACGTCAGGTGGGAATGCCGTCTTTGTTCTACCGATATTTTAATGGAAGATGCTCTAAGGAACGAGCGTAATTGATCCCTTCGGCACCGTTTCATACTCGAGAAATACGTCAAACACGCGCCCAACATTTGCACACACGGTTGACATTCGTCACATGAGAACGGGTCGTTTCTACGACTTGTTCTTATGTTCAACAGCTCGGCTGTGGAATGATCTGCCGGCCTCTGTGTTTCCTCCATTATACAGCATGAATCTCTTTAAGACTCAAGTTCACTTCTTCCTATCCTCTAAAAGATTCGCCACACAGCATACTCAAAGATGATATGGGCCTTGAGAGAAATTATTTCCCTTAGGGCTTCCTGTGCGGAGTTACTGTAAAAAAAGGAGAACCTGTGTTGAGAGCAGACAAAGTTTACAATTTACAATTCAGAGTTTACAAAGTTCAAATTCATTTAAATAATAATAATAATAATTGGCTGATTTGTATAGCGCCGTTTTTTGTGCAAAATCACCTCAAAAGCGCTGGACAAATATTACTTCCTATTATTTAACTAATTAAGTACAGACAGATACAGAAAAGCATACTTACCTGGCAGGTCGCTTCAGATGAACACAGTTTTATTAGAAAATTTAAGTATAGAGATGAAAGTTTTATAGTTGCTATTTTATCCTACTTTTCTATTGATGTTACATTTATTAGAAGATTGATGTCACAAGAATAATTGATATTTATTGAAATATTTTTAAAATTGACCTTAAAAAGCGTAAGAAGATTTTAATAGATTTAAACATTTTTTTTTTTTACACTTTTAGTTATTTACAGTGTTGCGGGCTGTGGATGCATTTGCGCACCGATGCGTGAATTTTAAAACTTTTTCTATTTAATGACTTTACGTAAACACTAACCGACTGGCCTAGCTTAGCAATTTATGGTTTCATTTCTTCAATTTATCGATACGATTGTCTGAAAAGATGAGTTTTAAGTTTAGTTCTGAATTCTGTCGAGTCTTTGATAATTCTTAAGTCATGCGGCAATTCATTCCAGGCTTTAGGTACTGATACTCCGAAAGCACGATCACCAACCGTAGTATTAGGTGTGCGCTTTGGTTCCTTCAACCTCCCAATAGCTGATGATGCTGCTGATCTAAGGGTGGACTGCCGTGAATTGGTATTTTCAGGAATACACAGCTCTAATAGTAGCCTCTGTTGGCAGGTTTCTCCGTACTGCTTTTACTGATTATAATTGTATTCATCTAACAGTGCGCTTTTAAATGGATGTAATGTGCGAGATGTTTTTAGTATTATCACGATTATTTATTGTGTGCTATGTAACGAATTTGCTAATAAAAGACTCTTCTTGTTTCTCGTGCATAAGCATCTAGTCGTTTTGTTAAAAGTCAGCGAAATCATTATGGTTCCGGGCTCCACGACTGGAGCGACACTCCTTTTATCATCGGCGTCGCGTATCACGCTAAAGAACCTCTTACTTCCGCCCGCCACCCGTCTCGCACAACGGTCTTTGCAGTTCACCGCTCAGAACGAAACTGACATTGGAATCATAAGGTGGTGCGTTACAAAGCATTGAGCGAATTGCCTTTGGGCAAATGGCCGATCCGATTGGTTTTAAGCGTCATCCGCCTACCATGCATTTGTACCCTGTAAACTCTTTGTCCTTGCATTAATCTAACTAGTAAAGCCAGTAACGAGTGCATAACTTCCTGTGACCTGCCGGATGCTGCCCGTGTGGGATCGAGCGTTCCTCGGCCTCACACCTTTGCAATGGAGCTACCTGTGATACCTGACGCCGATTGACCTATGTAAGCTGTATTACTTATTTTTTCTGTGCTGTAGTTAGCTGGGCCTTTTAAATAACTTTAAAGTCCGATATTGACTCACCAGAGAGAGAGAATTGAACCTTTAGATAGGATGTGTATTGCCAATTATTATTACAACCCATATGTATTACTTGTGACTGCCTTCCCGTAAAATAAACCTTGTCTAGAAGCCCACGTCTTTTTATTGGTGGTTCGAGTGCCTTTCCCCGACGCAAGCATGAGGCTGAAATGCCGGCTCACGACCTAACAGAAAAGAGAATTATATATTCTACCACCGAGCTTACCTGGTTAAAGCCGAAGTCAGGCTCCCCTCGTCTGGCCTCAAGGTAAATCAAACCCATCCTGTATTTATAATACTGCGGCCCACGTGGATGTTATTTAGTTGGATGTTTTCTAGTTCCCTTTATTACACTGATGCGGCATTATGGGGCCCTCACCATGTATTACATGTTTCAAAATTTAATTTATTAATATTTATTAATTTTAAAAACGGTTTATTTATAAAATAGAACGGCTAGGTAATTATTATTATGCGTGACAGCTGTTTCACCTCCCAAAGGCATTATAAAACAGTGGAGACACCACTTATAGATGATCTATATATGTTATTTCTATCTATAATGAACCTCAGAATGTTTTCATTTTTATTACCACAACTCTCTATTTCTGAGTAAACCGACGGATATTTTAATAGTTTTATAACACTCCAAAGTTTCCCCACTTAAGGTTTGCACAAACATGATTACATCTATATTACCGTGATGCCTCAAATATAACTATTCGGCTTACGGAACAGCCACTAACTTTCTACAATGTCTAGAAATAATTAACTTATTAGGGTTTCGGCAGCTCAATTCGTAGAGGTGTTATTCCCGATGGAGTAGAGGTTCTGAGTTCGAGTCTAAGTCGCGACCATACCTCTGTATTTTTGCTGTCTTCTTTGATCTCATATTTTCATTGCGATTTATTGATAAATAACTTTCAAAATCGAATTAAAATTTAATTAGAAAGGGATATATGCAAATTTTTGGAATCCTTAAGTGCTTTCATCGTATCATGATTTATTATTGCTACCCAATTTTATGAATTATTATTGTATTTGAAGTCATAAAACATTAGAAACGAGCCTTGAAATATCTCATATTAAGGTTGTTTTGCTTTTATTAATAAAAAAAAGTATGGAATACATTTCCACTCATTGTCTTCCCAAGAATTAAGAAACTCATTGTGGGATCACATGCAGAACCTGCAGTACAGTTTTTAGAAATAATGTTTTGTAATACACGATTTTTAAAATACATACTTAACATTCACAGTACATTAACAATATATAATTAGCATTAGTAATAAAGACATTTCACTAGTATATAATATTATAAGTGTACAGAGACACTTATTATAAAGTTACAGATCACTGGTAGATTATAAACGTATACTTGTTAGAGAGACACAATGCACCGGGTTTAATCGATAAGGTATATTTAAAATTAACCCCAGTTCTCTCAAAATTATTTAAACAGTCACTCAATAGTGAAAAGGTACCAGATCTCTGGAAAAGGCTGTTGTTCATCCGATTCCTAAGAAGGAGGACCGCTCGGGATCCTTCCAACTATGGCCCCATAGCCATGACCTCAATTCTCTATAAGGTATTAGAAAGGGTGATTAACAACAAACTGCTCACATACCTCGAGAATAACAAAATTCTGAGCGATCGGAAATATGAATTTTGATGAAACCGATCGTGTGGCGATCTGGTCGGGTATGTGACGCATGTTTGGGGGCGGTACTTGGAGCGTTACGGAGAGACCCAAATTGTTGAATTGGATATCTCCAAAGCCTTCAATAGCGTCTGGCATCGGGCGCTTGTCGAAAAGTTGCCATCTTACAGGATCCACCCAAAATGGCAAATTTGGATTGCGGACTTCCTTAGAGGAAGAACTATTCAAACCGGAGTTGACGGTTCTTTTTCCTCTCCGCACCAAATTAATGCAGGCGTACCTCAAAGATCCGTCCTGTCACCAACGCTATTTTTGTTGTACATAAACGATCTTGTTGAATGTGCACCGATACACTGCTACGCCGATGACAGCACCGTTCACGATATTTTTTTTTTCATGCGCCTGGGGTAGGCCAAACCTGGTCAGCTTTAACGGCTCAAAAATCCAAGCATCTCTGATCTCAGCATTAAAGGTGGTCAATGACTATTGTGCAATTCGATGGGAGCACCCTCCCAAATAATGACTCCATTGAGATGCTCGGGGTAAGTATTTCAGGCCGGCTCAAGTATCGGGGCTTTATAGAAGCCCGAGTAAATCTGGCTTCCAAGAAACTGGGTGTTTTGTATAGGGCTAGCAGATCCTTCAATAGTGACCAACTGCTAATCCTATTCAAATCACAAGTCGTCCAACAGTTGAATTTGGAAGTCACCTTTGGGCAGGAGGTCTAAAATACTTGATAAACCTGATAAAACTGCTTGATTCTGTACAGAGGAGGGTGGTTCGTCTAATTGAGAATCCGTTGTTAACAGACCGACTGCCATTTCTAATGCACGGACGCAATGTAGGTATTCTGAGTCTGTTTCGCAGATATTTTAATAGTGACTGCTCGAAGAAGCTAGAAGCGTTGATCACCTCAGTGCCATTCTACGTATGTGATACTAAACGGACGTGAGCGGAACATCCGTTCACAGTTGATGTTTGTTTGATGAGAAAGGGTCGTTTCGCTGAGTCGTTTTGTGTGTGTGGAACGAGCTACTGGCATCTGTTTTTCCATCTACATTTAAACTGGGCCTCTTTAATGCCGGCATTAACAAATCCCTTCTTACAGACCCCTCCTTAACCCGCATTACAACGCTGCCCAACCAGGTAGCGATATAGTTTCCCTGTATGTGCTCTGTACATATAGGAATGCTCTTGTAAGGTGTCACTATAAAAAAATTAAATATATATATAATAGAGTACTTTAACTGGATTAAAGTGTGTATGTGCGAGGTGTTTTTTGTAGGTCAAAGTAATATTTTTGTTTAGCGGAAAGGTTTTTCTGACCATTTAAGAACAATTTTATTTCGTTGATCTATTTCATATAAAAATATACATTGACTCACAAACATTTGGAAAATGAATTTACGAAACATTCAGTAAAAGAAGTATATCGCTTGGAATTTCTTGTTGAAAGCGTTATTTTTGCTTTACAAAGCTTACTCCATTGTGTTTTGTTTTCTATTTTGGTATTCACTTTGACATTTGAAATCCTATCCCACTTACAAAAACTCCAAGTCCTCGCCAGTACCTATAGCGTAGTATTGCGCTGTTGCTGCTCTAAGTGATATATTGGAAAAGTAATACAAACGCTATAAATTCCGAACATATCAACTGCTATTTTACCTCATCAACACCGTAACGCGATCTTGCATCTAACCAAGGTGAACTCCGCTATTCGGGGAGGTAGATTGAGATGTGTTTATCTACTCCCTAGAAAGTAAATGCAGGGATGTAGGTAAACGTTTTACATTCCTTAGTTTAATTAATTATTAATATTAATAATTCATTTTCTGACTAGTAGAAAAATCAGTTTTTTTAAGATGTGTTATTATGCTGCCCTGATATTGATTACCTACTACATTGAACCTAACCTAATCATAAATAACTAAATACGGGAAACTTGAGCGGGATGTTCTTATTAGCTTCCGAGGAAGATAATACTAGGATATTCATGCATTATGTTTCTTTAAATACTTTTTTTTTAAACGTGAAAATTATGCATTAAGAGTGTGGTACTAATCTCTCCTATTATTGATTGTAATACTGTCAATGTTGTCTTTAAATGTGATAAATAAATAAATATCTAAACATCGATATTAATACTGATTTTATCCCATCGCACCATGAAGCCGGTGAACAGTTAAAAAACAATTACAAATCCCAATCTACTTTTTTTTATATCGTTTTCTTAATTTCATATATATTTTTTAGTATTTGCTGTTCAGTTAGTAAAAATTTTCTAACAGTAAATGTCTTATTTTAGAAGGTTTTTTTTTTTTTTTAATTTCGGGTGCAATGAATTAAGATTCGGATCTAATCCGTGATGATATTAACGTAGAAATATGGTTTTAATTCAGAAAAAAAAATTATAATTCAAAGCATTTTAAATTGTATGATTAAAAGAAACAAATTACATAAACCAGAAAAACATCCTTGTAACACCCTGCTTAATATGTTTTTTTTTAAAGGTAGAGATATATATGCAGTTAAACTATACGTAAAACTAAAGAGATAATCTTGGCTAATAAATTAATGTAATGAAACTATAACCCATAAAGCGTATGAAAAAAACCCAAGTAGAGTACTCCCATCAAAAGTTTCAAGAAGATAACATCAAAAATTTTATTATCAAAGGTGATGATATTTTCCACTTCAGTAACATTACTCCAGAGTTTCTGAAATACATAAATACACATTACATCCGTTTTAAGGGCATATTAGCAGGTCATATCGAAAGCACTTTTTTCAAATAATGTAAATCAAAACATTTACGAGGTTTGTTCAAAAGAAAAGGTGAATTTCGAATTTTTTCGAAAAAAAAATTATTCATCAATATCCATTTTCTTCCCTTCAAAGTAATCCCCCTCAGATATAATGCACTTATGCCAGCGCTTCTTCCAATCCTCGAAGCACTTCTGGAATGCGCTTTTCGGTATGGCCATCAGCTCGTTCTTCGACTCTGACTTTATCTCATCAATTGTGGCAAAACGCTTTCCTTTCATTGTTCTCTTCAGTTTCAGGAATAGGAAAAAGTTGCAGGGAGCCAAATCTGGTGTATACGGTGGTTGAAGCATGATTACTGTATTGTTTTTGGCCAAATAATCACGAACAATCATTGATGTGTTAGCTGGTGCATTATCGTGATGCAAAATCCATGATTTGTTTTTCCACAATTCCGATCGTTTGAGCCGTATTGCTTCACGCAAACGTTGCATAGCTTCCTTGTAGTATTCCTTATTAATCGTACGACCTGTTGGCGAGAACTTACGATGCACCACGCCATTGTAATCGAAGAAAACAGTGAGCAAAACCTTCACATTTGATCGAACTTGGCGTGCTTTTTTCGGTATTGGCTCTTCTGGCCGCTTCCATTGGGATGATTGGGCCTTGGTTTCTACGCCAAAATTGCATAGCATGAGCCGATTGATATGCCAACATCCTCTGCAACTTCCCTAATAGTGATTCGACGATTTTCCGAAAACATTTTCTTCAATGTTTCGATATTTTCTTGTTGACGTGGTTGCAACTCCAGGACGCTCATCGTCATTAACATCTTCTCGGCCTTCTATAAAGCGCTTCTACCATTTATAAACACTTTTTTGAGACAAAGTAGACTCGCCGAATGCCAGTCAACATTTTAAGTGCATTGGAGCACTTTATTCCATTTTTAACGCAAAATTTAATACATATTCTTTGATCCATTTTTTTTTGAAAAGTAAAAAATCGAAGAACACACAAAAACGTGACTAACCTTTCCAGTTGTCAAAAACAAGCCACTAATTCAAAATGGCTGATAATGCTAACATATGATAAACATATGTGTACCAACATAACAAAAAAAATCGATAATCGAATGTACACATCCCGCAAAATTTCAAAATTCACCTTAGTTCTTTTGAACAAACCTCTATAGCTATAAAAAGACATTCTCGAAATCATATAATTTGAAGTGAAAATGACAAACATGTTAAGTGGTTAAGGGGTAAAATACATAATTAGTATCAATCTAAAAAAAATATTTGCATATATGCTGATGACACACAGATTTGATGCTAATTTTGCCCGTCTTTTAAAGGGCATCATTAGATTTTCAGTTCGGTATTATAATTAGTAGATTTATGAAGTGTTTAATCGAGTCCTTAAAAATATCTACTTCATTTTTAAAGTAGTGTACAGTTTTGTAAGATTTCTTAATGTCTGCAGTAAACAAGGGAAATATCCCGAATTTATGTGGTGGGCTTTAATATATATTTTACCCCCTTGTTCATTTTATTGATGGTGTGTTAATTTTAATATTGTGTACCAATTGATGCACGCATAATTTAGTTTAGAAATGCATCAGAAAGTAAGACTGGCTGTCAGAGAGTGTAGATTATAGTGTGAAATTCTTTCATTATGTATGCATTCTAAATTTATCAGATACACCTTCACGATATGTAATTAAATGGGCTTATTTTCATTGAATGGATTCGATTCCATAATTATGAAATTCATAATTAGGAGACCAAACAGTGGATGCGTATTTGAGAATACTTCGCACAATTGACTTAAAATTATTTCTGGACTTATAAAACAATTTGAGATTCTTAGAGTTAATTCTAATATTCGTAATGCACTTATTGAAGGAGTGTCTACAGGTTTATTTAAAATTTTAATAATGACTATTATTGATTATAATTTCTTCAAAAGATCGGTATTTCATTTGTCAATACTTGACATTATTATTTTTTAATGTTCTGTTTACCCCTGATGAGGAAAGCTATGCTTTCGAAACATGTTGATATGTAAAAAATAATAACGTGGTGATTACAAAGTAATTTTTAATTAATTTATTATTATTTACTATAAAAAACGGTTTATTTATATAAAAAAGTTATGCTGCGTATTTATGCATAGGCGTGCCAGCTATTTCGCTTTGCGAAAGCATTATCAAATTGTGGTAGAGCCACTTACGATCTATTTATATTGACATTTTATAGGGTACTATAGTGAAACTCTTAAAACGTTTTCTATAGTTATTATTATCTGTGAGGGAGTGGTTTTTGTTTACAATCTCATGTATTCTTTAAATCTAGTGTTACAGGACCGGTCAGTTTTTTTCATGTATATCGCATTGCATTCGTCAAACTGGAGTTTTTAAATGCTGCTATTTTTTAAATTGTGTTTAATACTTTTTGAGTTTTTAAGTGATTATCCTATATTATTATTTTATTGTAAGACAATATCCAGGCCACAGTTTACGAGATTTTTTGCAAAATTAGTTATATACTTGTCCGACGAATTTACCCAGTAGTTAATAGTAAAACAAATGTTTCGGATGTTTAGGATTTATTGAATTGTGTTCGTGAAGAACTTTGTAATCATCATAAAGATAGCTGCCAATAATATGGGATTAAAAATGCAGAATAATATTGACAAATCTTGAATTTGATATATGATATCGATGAAAATGACATAAATTGAACTGGTCTCATTAGCTAGGTTGGTAAAGCGGTTGCCCCGGATAGGTATAGGTCCTGGGTTCGAGTCCCAGATGCGACTGAAATCTTTTTATTTTCTGTTATTTTTTCCGGTTTCATGTTAATATTATTATCTTCAGTGAATAATTTTTGAACAAGGTTTTCTTAGTTAACTTAATTTACGGTGCATATCATTTTTAAACGACATAATCAAAATGTAATGAAATGTAATATTTTGTATTTTAATTGAATTTTACTGTAAAATGTGTAAAAAAAAAATTATTAGTGTGTAAGTGAAGATGTGAATACTAATCCATGCATATCTTGATTGAATGAAGTAGACCGAAACTGTATAAAAGAACTAATGTTGATTGTGAGACGTCTTACTAATACATTCTAATATCGATTGTAGGACGCGGTACTAATTTATTATGATGTTGCTTTTAAGACATGGCACTAATCCGAGCTATTGCTAAATGTAAAAAGAATTTTTTTATGTCCTCACAAGATTTTAATTGCAAATAGTATGCCAAAGAAGAGACAAAATGAGACGAAGGACTTGCTTTGATTAAGTCTCTCCTTTATTTTATACGTCTAGCTAAAACTGTTAATATTTTAATATCAAGATTGCTCGTATTTTTATCAACACATATCTTCTTAATTATCACCTGCTCACAATACTTCTAGAAGCAGTGGAAATTAGAAAAACCCTAAATAATAATTCTAGTATATTGAATAACAAAGTAAATTTATCTTATAGTCCTCTTTTAGATATTTTTCCAGTGAATCGCTTTGCTCTTCTGAAAAAAAAACTCTAATTACCCCCTCTCCTTTAGTCGGCTTCCACTCCAACATATAATGTATGTCTATCATTATTTTTTATCGTAGTTTAGTTTTAACATACGAGTATTTCTGACGAGAGAAGGGTACTTCTGAAACCGGTCGAAATTATTATATTAAATTCATGTGGTTCAAAACAAATTTGTTTGTTTATGTTCAGACAATAGCTGAAAGTCGGTTTAGCCTACAGAATTATTTTTTCATCCAAATTTTGAAAAAAAATCTACGAATATTAAATCCGATTCAATTTTTCCCAGTTCTCACGGTTCACCATCCATTTTACCGCTGTTGTTTATTTTTGACAGAAGACAACCCAAGAATGTACCTGTCCGCCTTTTGTCTGTAGGTAGGTAGCGGCGGGATTTCTTGTTTGGCCGTCTAAAGCAGGCACTAGGTCTATATTTGAAATGCTTGGTGAAGACATCTCATTGTGCGGCGGCGAACGAAGGGTGGGAGGGGAAGCAAATTCAAGATGGCCAGTGATAATAATGATATCGTGGGAAGTCTATTTGTCAGCCGTATAGTATTGCACAAGCACTACACTACATTGAATAGCTATTTTTACATTTTAATGTATATTTTTTTCTGGAATACAGATATTTTTATGATAAGGCGAGGTGGGTGGAATACACCTGTGGAGACAGAAATTGATCTAGAAAGGCCAATAGTATTTTTAACGGTTTTTGATGTACCTAGCTCCAATTATTATTTGGGTATAGAATCTGGCTTTAACAGATATTTATAGTATTATAGTAAATACGTACATCTTATTTTCCCTGTCTTTCACGGGTCGGGGATATATCGCATCGACAAGGCTCCTCCAGGCGTCTCTGTCCCCTCATTCAGTACCTGAAGTTGTTTCTCCCACCTGTGTCTGGAGTGGCCCACTGGACGTTTTCCCTCTGGAGTAGCATGAAATTATAACGTACCCAAGCCACCTCAGTTGCGAGTTTTCAATGAAGAGTAGCGGTAATTCGATGTTTATAGTTCATCTCGGTTCGTCGAGTTTCTTATACGATCCCATTTCGGCAGCTTGGACCAAACAACGTGAAGTATTGTAGTATTAAATATTTGTATCTAATCAATAAAGATAATGTTAACCAATTTCAGATGAAATATGAAATAGAAAAGACACCACACAGATAATAGTCGCATCCGGGTAAGGAACCCAGGACTGGTCTAGGATCCAACACAAATTCCACATTCCAATGCAAAATTAAATCGTAATAAAAACCAGGTCCTCAACAAATAAAACTTTGAATATACCGATAACACACATACATAAATAATTTCAAACTTAAGGGGAACGGCTGCACTGCCTGCTTCATACAAAACTTAATTTTGAATTTGAAGTCAAAATACCCATCCAAACTAAATTATGTATTTTTTAAATTAAAAGCTTAGTAAATATCTAGTACGGATGAGAAGTATTTTCTTTATTTTTGTTTTAAATTATGAAGTATAGACCATGAAAAACAAATTCATTATTTTAGAGGCAACATAGAAAATTATTTGCGGCTTTATTGTATTTTTTTTTTAATTATCAAATTTGCTATCTAAATATGATTACATAAATAAAGATATAAAAATAAAACATTTAAAAAAACCCTTTTCTGGTCGATGTTTTAAATTATGTACGGCAAATTTCTGTTCAAATGTAAATTGATTGTTTTTAATTTAATTTAAAGTCCACCATAATGCCTATTTTAATATTTTTAAATTTTTTATTTATTTTATATTGCATTATATTTTCAAAGCAATAAGGGCATTACTTTTTTTTAAATCACCGTTAGCCCCCAAATAATTGTTAAAAGTGCCTCTAAAATCTCGAAAAATAAATTCCTTTAATGGCCTATATTTCGTAATTTAAAACAAAAATAAATAAATTACTTCTCATCCGCACTAGATATTTACTATACTTTTTGACGAAAAAAGGATCATTAGGTTTAGGTGAGTATTTTGGACTCAAATCCAAAATTAAGTTTTGTATGAAACAGGCTGCGCAGACGTTCCTTTTAACATTACTGATTGTGGCAGATATATTTTCCTACTTCTTTTAAAAAAACAACATATTTTCTCTTCTAGGTGATTTCTTTCAGAATTTTATTATATAGCTAAACGGCAATATATTTTCTCGTTCTGTGTCCGTGAATCTCGTAATTGTAATTGATTTTTATTTTGAGTTCCTCTACTAAAAAATACATATTGCTAAAATTTATAAAAGAAAGCTATTAAATAAAATTAATTTAATTAATTCTATGTTATTATTAACTATTATATTCATCATTTTCATTCATTGGTGTTTTTTTTATGTATTTATAATTTCATTATTGTTATCATTATTTTATTCTTTGGAATATTGGAATAACTTATAGAAGCTTATAAACCGTGTGTGTAAAATTGTGATTGTGGAGAACTTTGAAATCATTATAAAGATAGCAGCCAAAAATATGGGAATTATTTGAGGGTGACATAAATAATATTCAATTTAGGTGTGATACCTATAAAATGACGGAAAGTAATAAGGTCTCATCAGCTCAGTGGTTATAGTGGTAGTTCCGGTAAGACAAAGGTCCTGGGTTCCATTTACAGATGCGACTGTTACCTTTTGATTTTATTTGTCTTTTTCTGTTTCGTATTTCATTTGAGATTTATTTATTTTACCTTCAATGATTTAAAAATATATATTTTTAGTTCTCAAATGATTATGGACAGGAATAAAGGCTTTAAGCAAACTGCGAATAAACAGAAGAAGAAAAAAGGATACCCGTAGTTATTTATACATACGAACAAGTTGGAAATACGACCTGTTCTCATGCAGCTCTAAACGAGTGTTACGCTTTTGTCAGCTGAACTTCTCGCAAGCTGCACGTGGGGTCAATACTTCTAGTATAAGTACCTTCGATCGGTAATTTACTTTCATTGTGTTTATAAAAAACAGCTTCGTTTTACGGATTCATGAAGCGTAGATTTAACAGAAGGACCCATATGATGCTTAAAATAGTCCGAGAAACGTGGTGGGGCAATGTATACGTAGGTTCCTCATAATGTTATCATTACGGCCTTCTAAGAGGAGATTGGAGACAGTGAACATTACTGCAAGAGACATTTAAGAATGTTGTAATAATAACGTTTGCAGTTTCCATGGAGGGAGCACCGCTTGAAGTGTAATAAGAAAACTAATTACGCGGAACGCCATTGCACTTCGGGGGATTGAATTGTGCATTCCGGGATGAAGACATTGATATAAATAAGGCTATGTTGCTCTGCAGACTGCGGGCAGGGAGTGAGAATGTTGTTTTATGAAAACTAAAAGTAAGGGATAAATTTTTTTTTAAAAGTTAGAAGAGAACATAAGTTTTTGGGACTTTTTAATAAATAGCGAAACACCATGTATGATATTATATTTAATGTTGTAACAGAGCGATACTCTTTGACTTTTTTGTAATAAAATTAAGATTTTATGTTAAAACCAAGTTCTTAGCTAAATTATAGTTAGATCTCATACCCTGTAAAATAATAATTATTTGCAATTAAGAACATGTATCAGAATTCAGAATTAAACGTTGCTTGAAATGGCTTTTAGCCGTGTTTGGTGACCAGATCTGAATAGCTAGGTTTTTTTTCCACCTTCCTCTTCCCCTTCTCTTTTCCTTCCCCAATACCATCAGCCTCACAACATTCCCCAATTGGAGATGCCATAGTCTTAGTGGCTCCAGATGGTTGGGAGCAGTTGGGACTCTTGTGGGGTATTCATATATGAAAAAAATCAAGTACATGCACACTTTACATGAAAACATGATAACATAATATATATAAAGACCTACATGAATCATATGATAAGCAATCCATCAGCTGCTAGGTGGGCAATTAATCTATAATGACCTTCCAGACGACATTAAAAAATAAAGAAGCTTAGGCACATATAATAAAAAGTTATTTCTGTTGAAGTTGAATGAATAAGACAATGAAAATGTTTAAAATTTTAAATGTTTTGGTAACCATTGTAGTTTTTTTTCTGGAATAAAAAAAGTGATCCAAGCACTAACGTAAGTCTTATTAGAATAGGGATGCCATTTCGGAGAGTCGCTGAATTGTAACTAGAAAATAAGTACTATAAGAAACAATCCCTGTCTTGCAAAAAACATTGCACCTTTCAACGTTCTTATAGAGCAAAAAAATAAATACGTATGCATATAAAATAAATGTACTTATTTCAAAATATTTAAATGAAAACTGTTTCAAGAAAATAATTAAACATTGGATAATGTTCGACCAGTTAAACAAAGTAGGTTTAATTCACCTGCTAGTTGAAACAGATACTTTTGCTATAAACCCAGCCCGCACAGGAATACCTTCCTAAATCCATTAAGTCGGGCATGAAAATAGTACAAAGCGTATTAAAGGTTTAACAAGACTTATTATACTTTGTTTGCGAGTGTGTAATCTGACCACTCAAAATGTTCTTCGTACGTAGGTTTGCTAAATGGTTCACAAAATAATGTTCGGTTGTAGCATAATCTGCTTAAACAATATTCACAATATAATCCACTCACTGCTTTAGTATATCTTATGTGTACAGTAAACTGTTGCACTTTTTATTTTTCATAAATAACTAACCATCACGTAGTTTCTCCGCGGGGGTTGGCAGAGAGGACGGATCGCCGAACAGCTCGATCTTGACATACACTTCTTGCTTCATATATTCTCTTCTGTTATTCCGACTTCTGACAATAACTCACGTATGACTCAAGTATTTGATTCACTTGATCGTGCTATGTATTTCACGGCTTCTTATTTCATTCATGTTGGCGTCATATTTTCTTCGTCCACTCGTTTTTTCGTTAATTCGCTCTTCGTGCCGAATCCATCTAAGCGTCTCTTTCTTAATCTTACTCATTACGCTTACATCAATCTTGCATTCTGTACGAATCTCAACATTTTTCACACGACCATATACGGTTTTACCACATATTTGCCTCGGGGATCTCATTTCTACAGCATTCAGTGTACTTTCACCTTTCCTCTGCCAGTTTCATGCCTCACTGCCATAGATCAGGGTTGATATCAGCACTTCATTGTGGACTGCTAGCTTCGATTCTTTGATCACATTTTTGTAAGCACCAACCTCATTCATTCATCTATTAATGAAGCTTCCTGCATTCACCCTTTTCTCAATATCTCTATCAGTCTTTTCGTCTCTCGTAATCGTACTTCCCAAATACGCAAACTCATCGATCTGCACCAAGTATTCACTATTCACAACTATATTGCACACTGTTTTCATACTCTCTCTTTCAAACACCAAGACTTTAGACTTACTTACATTCATCATTAGCTTTTTCTCCATACATATGTCGTTCATCATAAATATTAGGGACTTTACATCTTCTATACTGTTAAAAATCAGCATATAATAGGCAACATACTTTAAAATTACTCATTTTTAATTATTGCATACATCCATGTATAGATTAAATAGCCACGGTGATATTACCCAGTCTTGCTTAATACCTTTTGTGATGTCAAGCCACCTCGTAAAATCACCGTTTACCCTAACAAATGCAATGTTTACTCGTACAGAGACGCGATTGCCTGTATAAGATTCGTGTTGACTTCATACATGGACAAGTCCTACCATAATAAAAAGTATTTAACTTAAAAAAAAAAAAAAATCTTGAATTTGAGATGACTGAGATGATGAAGATGACTGATAAATTGAACTGGTCTCATTAGCTAAGTTGGTTAAGCGGTTGCTCCGGATAGGCAGAGGTCCTGGGTTTGAGTCCCAGGTGCGACTGAAATCTTTTTATTTTCTGTCGTTTTTTTCCGTTTTCATGTTTATGTTAATATTATTTTCTACTATGATTAAGTATTTAACTGTTTTCATTGACTTGGTAATACTAGTTTTAGAGTCATTCACTTATTTTAAATCTCCATTACAATCAACATCACATGAGCCAGACATGGCATACAGGAATTACTGAATATTTGAGACTATATGACTTAAAATTTATCAATGCTTTTCGAAACGGCTCCTAGCTATGCAAAATTTCTTTAGAAAGGCTGTTTTTTATTATCTAGAAATCATTACATTTTTTATTCACCACAGTAATCAAACAAAAAGGAAGTCAAATATTCATCTCTACGTATTAAAAATAATGGGTTTTCTATCATTCTATTATTTACTAATAATAATAATAATAATTGCGTAATTTGTATAGCGCCGTTTTTGTGAAACATCACTTCAAGAGCGCTATACAAATACTGCTTCAAAGGCTCTAAATAGGTAAGGAAAAAATATATGAACATGCTTCCCTGGCAGGACATTTAAAATAAATAGTCTTATCAGAAAGTTTAAGGTTGGAGATAATACGATTTTTAAAGCAGAGGACACAATATCAAAAACACTCCACGTTGCATGATATTCAGCTAGTGGCAAAAGAAAAGTAGGTATTTATTACTAATTTTACATAGCTTAATTTTAAAACTGGAAAATATTTAAGCTGATAAATTTTGTTTTCGTTTTTTCATCTGAAGTTGGATTTAAATCAAAAAAGATTATCATTAAACGAATTCTATTTTTTTAATCACGCCTACAAATGAACAAAAACGTCTACAAATGCAACACTAACTAAAGTTATAATGGCACTGTTGCTTGTTGCATGTGATTTATAAATGTCACCAGCGGTCATAAATCACCCTTGTTCCACATTCTTAATCAGTTCATAACCGATCGCACAGTAATAAAAGATTGTTGATAAGTGATAACGAATTATAATAAACGTGACTGTAGTAGAAAATAATGGAAAGTGAGGGAAAGTGTTTTCATCTAGCATACATGCATATCGCAAACCTTCCCCCGCAATAATATATAGAGACCAGTGGCGTGCAGTTCATAGGGAAAGCTGTGCCTACCCAAAGAAAATGGAGGGTAAAAATAAACTAAAAATTTAACAACAAAACCAAAGAGTTCTGATAAAACATTATTTTTCCATGATTTTTAAGAATTTTTTTAAGTAATAATCGTTTCGTGATAATAGAATGTTTCTATTTTAACAATTATTTTCATCTCTTCAGTTGCAACCTGAATTGGTTGAAATCATCGTAAAAAAGTATCTCCCTCGAGATAGTATTTTTGTAGTTTTATCTCATGGGATACATCGCTCAAGCAGCGCAAATCACTCAAAAATGATCCCTATATCGGCCAATATTACATTCTTTTTGACTCTTTTCGTTTCCAAAAGCTATATTACAAGGAGTTTTCCTGCAGGTAATTTTTGTATAAAAAGGTTAATATCGAAATTATTGCAACTATGTTTTTATACTTCTCCATAAATTGTCCTTTTTTGTCATTGGTGACTGACATGTATAGAAATACTTTAAATCCAAAGCTCCCAACTTCCAATTAGCGGATCGATGATTTTTTGGAATAAAATTAATAATAATATACAAATAATATCGATAACGAAAAATACGAATTTATTAAACATAACATAATAACGCAATTATAAATTATTTTTTATTATAATAATTCAAAATTTCTTTCCTTTTAAAATAATTATGAGTGGAGGTTTGTAATGAAAACAATGAGTTTCGATTTTTTTCCACTTAAAACTATTATTACTTTTAAATAATAGATAAATAATTATGTCCATAGGCGCCTATGTCACCTTTAATGATATTTCCAATGGTACGTAGCCTTCCTAAGCGTCACCCATCCAAATACTGACTGCGCTTAATGGCGGTTATCGGGCAAGAATCAACGTGTCAACATGTTAGCCCGTTGGTGAATAATCTAACCGCCAATGCAATTGATAAACGATCAACATTATGATAAAGACAAAATGCATTGTATTAATATTATATTTTTTTCTACGTACCTTAGAAATTTAATATTTTTTACCTGTAAAAAACATTGTAAATCTAAGACGTTCGGGGTTTCAAGAAGAGTTGTGATTATTAACACCTGCAAAGCGACAGCCTACTCTTGGTCAAATAGAAATGCACGCCACTGGTAGAGACGTATAACATTGTAACGCTTTTTTTAAATTTATTCAATAAACCTTTTATACTGTTCGATGCAATACAGTGAAAATATTTGAAAAGTTATTTTGAGGTTGGTTATATCACTGTTGAAGTATTGCCAGTGATCTTACTTATAAAAAAGTCATTTAAATAAATGTTACACAAGATAAAAATAAACTACTTAAACCACTCGGATTACCTATTGAAAGAAGATATCAATAACTTTTTGAAGGAACTAAAATTAATTAATTAATTAAATTTTATCAAATAGAAGACTCGTTTCTGATTTAACTTTATTTTTATTTTTATTGTTAATGGTATTATAGACAGCCGTGATAAACACACTATAATTTAATTTAATTTTCCAACTAGAACTACTCGATCTAAAATTTTATTCAATTGTAACAATAATTTCAGGGATAAGTCATTCAAAAATTCACTTGTATCTAGACTTCACGCAGAAGGTAATAATTTTGCAGACATAGCAGATATTCTCAACTGCACGCAATACAAATACAAAAAGACGATTATTGCATACATTCTCAACAATTATTAATAAGATATGTATCCAGAGTATAAGTATCAGTGAATGTTAGATGTGTTTTATATATTCGCTTCTGTTGTTAATTATTTAGAAACGTACTTACACTATGTTATTGCTAAATTTGTACGTGATACAAATTAAATATTTAATTTGTTGTATTTCGTGAAGATTATCTATTATAATAAATGAATTTAGAAATTACTTCGTATTCGATATTTATTCATATACACATATCTACATGTTTCGAAAGCGATACTTTCTTCATCAAGAATATATAGAAATATGTATTCCTATCTGTTTTATGTACCTGCAATGATGCGTTTTGCACCTGTGTTACTATTGTAAATTGAATTTTTAAAACAAAATATGTAAAAGCGCATACAGGGCGTTTACAATATAATAAATAAATAAACTCCAGGATATCACAGCTCAAGTACTAGTACCGCTACATGCTGTCCGCCCAACGCGTAATCCATCAGTGTCCCAGAATTTAAATACTTAAAGTAGGGAAATGTATTGTATGAAATGTAAAGAAGGCATGTCAAGAAAGCCTTGTTTTTAGAATCAGATGAAAAGAAAATCCATCATCAGTAAGTTAAATAGTCTAAATAAATAAAAAGCGTTTTGTTTTTTATTAATACCTTTCTTGACCACACAATTCTTCCACATCGTTCCGAGATGATGTACTCCGATGCTATGATACTTTTAAAAGAAAGTCATAGATGAGAATACTTGGACAATACGCACTCAAAATGCCAAAGAACCGACTTCCGCACGAAATACTTCACGCCCTTTTCTTATAGAGAAGTCAGTTTAGTGGTCAATGATTTTTTTTTTTTACATTGACTTCACACAGGAAGATCTGAGGAAAATAATTTCCTTCGGGTCCTATGTCATCTTTGGGGACGCTGTGTGAAGGGTAGATATTTATAAGGAAAGGAAGGAGAAGTTTTGGAAAGTAAACAAGGTATGAGGAGTGGGTAATAATCGGGGTGTCAGTGTGTCCAGGAGTGACGGATGTGTGAACTCATCCATCCTACTGCATTACAAGGGTACGGGTCGATAGAGTGCGGCTGGGGAGGTTAAAGGGTCTCCCCATACTGTCTTCACACAATCCGGCCCGCCACGCAGTTATGGGTATTAGACGCTTCTGCCATCAAGACCTTGACAAACCTCACCCCATGAACCCGTGCACCCCTGCTAAGTCTTCAAATATAGCGGACCACTTGGGGCGACCTATGGCAGAGATGTTGATTATCCAATAAATGGTTCCGAAACGTCAGTACCCATAGAGCGGTCGGTGGAGTAGAGGTGTTGTCAGTTCGAGTGTCGCTGGATATCTGCCGAATTGCCCGTTTTCGGCCTGTATACAAATACCACCTAGGCGCTACGCCGGGCGGCCAAGTTGGCATCTCACGGCGCTATCGACACAAAAATCTGCATCGAGTAGCGCCGTGAGATTTACTCGACATCACCGTCTCCCTCCCACCGCGTCATCTCGCTCTGTCATCTTTATTCAGTCAAAGTTAGAGTGGTCTGGGGGAACATACTCATCCCCAGACCACCAAAATAATCAAATACAAATACAAAAATATCGGAAATCGGGCCTGTGTGCGAACAGTGAAGCAACATTTATTTTCCACGCGACCCCATTCCCTTACAAGTTACAATTATTTACAAAATATAAAAATGGGCGGCAAGATGTCCGATACACTTTTACACTTTAAACTTTTATACTTTAAAATTTTATACTTTAAACTTTTACACTTTAAACTTTTATGCTTTAAACTTTTATACGTTAAACTTTTGTACTTTAAACTTTTATACTTTAAACTTTTATACTTTAAACTTTTGTACTTTAAACTTTTATACTTTAAACTTTTATACTTTAAACTTTTATACTTTATACTTTAAACTTTTACACCTCATAAGTAATTCATTATCAATAGACAATAAATTTAAAAAAATGCATCATACTTTAAAAACAAAAACATGAAAAACAACCGAAGATTTTTCTTTTTTTTTTATAAATTTCCTTTATGAATTCTTTTATGTTCTTTCATGTATGTGAATATAACTAAACTTATCAATTTGACTGTCATAAAACGGGATTTGTTCCGAGTTGGTCAGTCAAAGTCTTCATAAATATTTTTGTAAAATAATGTGCGTTTCAAATAAATATTATTATTATTATTATTATTGTTGTTATAAAACTTAATCAGATTTATTTTTAATGCTTAAATATTATATATTTCTGGCTGTAGGTATTATCGTAAGAAGATGTTTCCTAATAGATTATGCTAAGACTCTGGTAAATACTCTTTTAATCTCTAGGTTGGACTTTTTTATTATTGTTAAATATATATTTTTTATTTAATTTCAATACAATACATTTTTCATTACTACAATAGTTTGTATGCTAGTCTGCCTAATATACATTTGAACGAACTGCAGCTCGTCTAGTCTACGTGCCACCAAATACTGTCATATCACTCCTTTTCTATTTGAATGCCTAAACTGGTTTCGAGTTACAGAAATAGTTCAGTTTTGAAATCTTTACAATCTTACTCAGAGGCAGCTCACGCTCAGATCGACCAAGGCTGATGCGTAATAACAGACTAGTTAAACCATCTTGTACGAATGCTGCTAAATTTGGGGACAGAGCTTAAAACATATCTATTAAAACGGGGCTTCAAACTTTGATAAAATGTAAAGCCCCCTCGAGATGAATTTAATCATTGAACGGCACTAAAATTGTCAATTTATTATTATCATTTTTATCGATGTATGAAATAATGTACGATTGTGAAGTACTTGTGGAATTCCATCATGTCTTCCTATCCCTGGGGAGGAAAGGCGTGTTGGTTAGTCATTTGGATTACCTAGATTACAGTTTCAGTTGATCAAGAATTTCAGCACACTCGTATACCGGTCAGTTTCTCGATGCCTCACTTTCTAAATCCGCCAATTACGATACCGTATTGCACCTCCTTGATCAGGTTCCTCTTCGGTCCGATGATAATTCTATATTTTTTGTAATTCGTTTAAGTGTGCAATGTGTGTGTGTCCCCATATTTCTATTAGTTAAGTTAGGTAGGACTGGATTAAACTAAAGTATAGGCCCCTCTGTACGTGTGCTGATAGAAGATAAGCTATTCTACCAAATACACCAATTAGTGAGATGATTTTTCCTTTAGCTTTTGAATTCATTGCTTAAAGGACAAGTGTTTATCAATATATAGGCCGATGTATTTTTCACTATCTGAAGTGCGTAAGTTTCTTTCCTCTATTTGTAATGGTTTATGAATCGGCATTTTTCTTTTTGGTGAACTTAAGTTCATAAAAGTTTTTTTAACACTGATTGTTAATATATTTTTATTTAGCTAATTGTTTAATATAATTGAGATCCAGTTGAGATTTTTATAAAAAAAAAAAATAGGAGTAGCTCAATCTCAAAATTTAGTATTTGGCTTGCGTTTAGGTTCTATCAGCCTCCAGATAGTAGGGTATGTTAGTAGTGGCATGGATAGCTATATTCTATGATCTGAGTATATTACCAAGGGTAGGCTGAAGTCTTTTCGATGGTAATTGCACTGAATATTCTAGTGCTATTGGCAATTGACTGATATATGCCAAGAAAGATTTCATTTTTAATTATCTTGTGCGATGTGTTCCATATAATATATTTAATTTATTGGAATAACTTATTGAAGCTCATAAACCTCATTGGAATATTTAATCGTAGAAGATGATAATATTAACAAATTTCTAATGAAACCGAAAGAGAAACAGAAATAATGTATTAGTTGCCTCTGGGAATTGAACTCAGGACATCTGTCTTAACGCGACGGCGTTCCTAATTATTTAGGTAAAAATACAATTCGGAGGAAGATAGTATTTTATATATATATATATGATTCAGGGTGGGCTCTTTGTAGCTGTTTGCATTAGCAAATTGTTAAGTAGAATCATTTTATTAAGGTAAAACGACAGCGATTTTTAATTTATGGATTATTTCACATTGTTGAGAATACTTGGGTATTAAAATTTGGCCAACGTTTCGATTCTAAATGTTGATCTTTTACCAAAACGGTGCTTAAAAATCGTGTTAAATATTTTAACTTACTCCAGAACTTTCGCATCGCCAACACAACAAGTATTCTTTCTTATCCGTATCTGAAGCGAAAAAGCACCCAACTCGATCTCTTTATATTGCTGGCACAATATGCTGTCTGTGCAGGTTCCAGTGAGGCCCCCTGGTGCGAGGTACTGCTCGGGAAATACCGAAAAGACAACATTACGTCATCCATTAAAAAATGTGCAATATAACACACAATTTAATAACAACGGCATTATAAAATAAACCTTCAGATTGTTTTAAAGTAGATTGAGTGCTATAGAAATGAGATCTCTGAGGCGAATGTGTGTAAAACTACGTATGATCGTTGAGATTTGCATATAATGCAAGGCTGGTAAAAGTGTAATTAGTATGATTAAGACAGGGACGCTTATATTGTTTGGGCATGTAGACCGAACGAAAAAAGAAAAAGGGTAAGGAGAATATATAACGCGATCGTGGATGAAAGAATAAACCGGGGATACCTGAGAAAGACATGGAACGATCGAGGGAATCAAATACTTGTGTCGGGCCATGTCAGATGTCGGAATAACAGAAAATAATATATGAAACGATGTATAAATGTGAATGAAACAAGAAGTGTATATCGGACGTCCAAATTATAATAAGTGTTTAGGATATGGCAGAAATGCTCTTACGTATCACATGCAAAAAGTGCGTCACCGCATCAAGGTGACGTATTTCTGCAATTCAGATGACGCATTTAATGACGTCAATCGCAGTTGTTGACGTCAATATTTCTGGGACATACATCAGTGACGTCAACTAAATTATTAAAGACGTCACAACTGACGTGTTTCTCAATGACGCCAATCACTGTGAACATACGTTAATTCTTTCATTGAGAAAAATCATATAAACAAAGAAGATATTTTAATAAACGAGCATTGTGAAAAAGTTATTCGGCCTTTATTGACCTATATTCTGTAACTCTTCAAAAAACTTTACTGACAGATTAAAGTATCGTGTGTGTACCGGTGTTCCCTCCGAAATATAGTATTTATATGTTCCGTACAAATTGTCGAGTTGTTTGGCAGTCCGTCCTCTGCCTACCCCTGGGAGGAAACGTAATGGCTATTTTGTCAGTTAGTTACCTTCAGAAATGTCTTGACCGAGGTAATGCGTACGATCACAAATCAATGCACAAGTACAGAATGTATCGAGAGCATCTCCCATCCCCATCCCATCTTTCACTTCCCTTTATCTTCTTGTTAGTTTAATGCAAAATAAACCTCCTATATATAACCATTTTCGTTTAAGTTTCGTCTGCCATTTGAATAAAACTTTCGTAAATGTAATTTTTTATTATTTTATCCGTGATTCAAACTTTAACATCGTTATCTCAGATTTATGCAAAATACCAGATGATACTTTGTTGTCCCGAGGCCATGAGCTTACAATTCCAAAGCAAATATAACCGATGAGTCCATGAAAGATGTAACTAAGTTTCCCGTAAATTTTCAAATAAAAGCACATTGTTCTGAAAAACACATACATTTAAAAAAAAATAGAATTTCGATATATTAATTATCAGCGAACTTAGGTAGTAGTTGAACATATTTTAGATCGGGTTTTAATCAGAAAAAAATGTAAGATTTTTGATGCAAAGAAGTGAATTTTTGGTAAAATGGCAGATTGATCCATATTGTTATAAGGAAACGATTTACCCACGAATCTGACTATTTCTCTACACTATACACATGTGCCCTGATGGTGGGGAATGCAAGGCTAAGCGAAGGAGGCGAGAGCGCAACACGAATTAAATATTATCGTAAAACCATACAACATAACACCCTTGGTCTTGAGAATCTTAAATCGCATGTTGCAAATATCCTATGCCTATACAATATTTATACCCTTACTCACTTTATCATTTGAATGCCATTGTAGTTTATTGTGACGATATTATTTTATTAATTCAACCTTTAATCTTTTTTCTCGACCTTCACAAATGTTGAACTTATGTTTCCTTGTGCTTACAAATCATTGTCAATGGGAAAATACCTCCCATATCGCTGACTTTACGAAAATTAGTTAAATATTTGTGAGATCCCCAAACAATGTGTTACTCTCAAAAATAAATATTGAGTCTACTGAACAATTACCATTTTTGTTACGTGGGAGGTATTTTCCACTTGACAACCGATACATTTTTGTACGTGTTTTTAATTTCTTTTAATTTTTTGAATACTTTTGATACAAGAAAAATACAATTATGTAGAATTAAGCCAAATGTATAATATACATGCATAAAGGAGATATAATATAATCGTATGGATAAGTATACATGCATCGACGACAAACGGCGACATAGGTTGTTTTATATTATGTATAAAACCAGATGGTCGTGATAAACGGTATGACCAAAAATTAAAAGAGGAAAATTGTTTCATATTGTTTTAATAAAAAATATCATAGGTTAAAACTACGAAGTGCCAGTACCAAAAACAATGAAAATATTAAAACCAACTAACTGAAGTACATGTAGACAAACCAAGGTAGTTGTTTGGCAACTAATCATCTAATATTTTTTGTCATTTGTCAATAATTAATGGTGAATATTTAATTAATGCAATATTAAATAACATTTTAAATTTTTTAATTTTCTTTGATCGATTTTCTTTTAATTTTATTTTCTAAAGTTTCTTTCTTTGATACGATTTTGTGCAAAATTATAATTACCATACTGATTTACGAGGTTTTCGTGGTAATATATATTTTCTTAAATACTGAAAAATTGACTTATTTAAATTACTGAAATGTGAAGATATGCATATTTTATATTGGTGAGCACTATTTTTTGAAAAATTATGTAATATTTGGTCACTATAAATAATACTGTTGGGATTAGGTAAGGTTACAATAGGTCAGATAATGTTAGGTTAAGTTGAAGAAATCTTAAATAAAACAAAACCTCCAACAACACAAAATGTACTTAAAAATGAAAAATTATTTCTGAAGTAAAATAATAACTTCGTATTTGAATGCAATATTATTATTCCAGTTTCATCAGTCAGTTCCGCCCTGATGAAGCTAAGGTATGGTATAAGGTGCTAAGGGTTAGTATAAGGTGCAGTGTAAACTTATGGTTTTATTTCATATACCTACGCACTATATCAAACCAAAATATTTGCTTTTCTGAAATCCTTTAACTAACTAACTAACTATCCTGCCGTTCATCGTCAGTAGTAGACAGAGAGTATAAAACAAATCTGTTCCGGCACACACTCCTTGACAGTCATTGACAGTCATATATCGTCTCATACCTACTTTCCTGTTATTCTGACTCCCCATCCTCCGGCATCCCCGACTTCTTCTACCACTAATTTTCTTGAAATTAATAGTGAATGAAGTTTATTGACTTTCGTGAAATTAATGGTGATTGAAGTTAATTAACTTTTTCGAAATCATTTAAGAAAGCATTAAAAATTTCGAAACTCTTCCATGTCTTTCGCACTCATCCTAGGGAGGGTGTTAAAAGTATTGGTGTGATAAATATATCAACTACTTCGAAGTATTTGTTCCCTACATGTTAAATCCGTCGAGTATAATATTGCGACGTTTGTCACAATAAAACGGTAGGTACTGTCTTTTAACTGTCCTGCCAGGATTTGGCTACGGGGGACACCGTTTAAGATGTAATCCCTGGTAATATCTTTGATACGTGAAATGGCTTACTAGCCTTAAAATGGTTTGCATCATATCACAAAAGTTGCAAACGGCAAGTCCAGACATTGACGAAAAAATTATGCAGCGTATGATGGAGTTTAGATTTGTTCAGGCGTCGTCGAAAAGAAAACTGGAAAGTCATTCCCGCGTAAATAAAAGTTTTTCTAAATTTTATATGTTTAGGTATATTTAGGTTTTGAAAAGGGGAGCAAAAAATTTTACCTGCGAAAATGCTTTAATTGGGCCAATTCCAGAGAGAAGACGTTCAGTTAGCTCTCCCATGCGAAGTAGAGAAAAGCAACTTATGCTGTGTCAGCAGAGGAATGGACGGAGGCCGCTGAAGTTGTCCAGGAAATGGAAAATAAAGATGTAAAGAAAATAATGCGATATTATAATATTCTTAGGTTTATAAAAACTATGTAGTAAGTATTACGTTGAGAGACGTGTATTATGCAAGGAATCATTTTACCTATGACCATGCAGCACCGCCATGTTTTCGTAGTATTAGGTAAGCCATCTCAAAATATATTATGTTGTAAAGATTACATTTTCTATGTCTAGTCGACATGTAAAATAAAGCCGAAAGATGTCATAGGACAAAATAAGGCCAACATTCAAATAGTTTTCAACATATTGAATAGATTTTAATTTAAAAGTAGTAATATTATAAAATGCACACAATTCAATAACGGAATTTGTTTTCAGTGTCGTTCGGGTGTAATTCATTAGCCATGACTGTTTAAACACCAGATCTGAAGACTCGGGTATTTATCAAAATAATTTTTGCGTAATTTCTGTCACCCCCCCCCCCTCCCTTTCCTACATTACACCATTTCCCCAATTAATGGGCGATAACCTCAACGTTTCTGGGCAGTTGTTATGCTATATCCTCAAAAAAAAACGAAATTTAAAATGCGAAAACTGATTTTTTGCACATATTATGATATCTCCTAGTTTAGATTTGTGAATATGTAATAATGGTGATCTGATGTGAGTTGAGTTTAGGAGGAATTGAAAACAAGAATTGCCTTACAATAGAGGTTTCTTCTATATTGTATTTTAAAAAAAACGTAATTCAAAGACAAAATTACAATAACACATATATCATACCAGAATTGACTTATGGCACCCTGGTACAGTTTATCTTAGCGAATCGTTTACGAAACAACACAGACAATAATATATTTTTAACATTTCATCCACACGCTGATATTATAATATTCCATAGCGACATTTTTACATTACTACTACTATAATTATATACCTATTACATCTAACTATGTTCATAAAAAAACATACCATAAAAAAAATATGTAAGCGGTAATAATTCGACGCACTTAAGAATCGGAAAAAAAGTGATATAAAGTCAATAAAAGTACAATTAGAAAAAAATAATTATTAGGCGAGGTAAGATTAAGTTAGCGGGCTCATTTTTTTCACACTTTTAATGACTTTATATTACTTTTAAAAAGTGTTCCGATTAACACGCGTGTTGAATCATCATGGAATCTGGCTTAAAACATCCGGAGTGACTGACCACTTAGAAGAAATGAAACAAATTGAAAGTATTCTTCACTCCTTTTCTCGTCTATTCAATATTTTCATGGGTTTATAACAATGTTGCATTCAGTAACGGGGCAGCATTTCAGCGCGGTCTGATTCCATGACGATGCGGTAAAGGTGGCGTGATTACAGCATGGAAATAGCCTTTTAAAGTACTACTGATAATATAATGGTAACTAGAGTGCAGGTGGCGTGGTTAGAATGAAATATTATATAAGATGTTATCCACAGTAGAACGCCCACTTGGTTTTTGGGTAATTTCAAAACCTGATGATTTATTTCCTGAAAGTTGTAATAAATCTTGTACATTTGTTAAAACTTTCAATTTCAGCATTTTGATTCAATTATCGTTAGCTGGGTTAATTATTCGTTAAATTAAAAATGGTAAACTTTGTCACAATGCATGTTATCTTAGTTTGTAGACTGAATTTGACGAAAAATATGTGTTTTTTTGCTTTTTGAATAATGATGATATTTTTAACAATAAAAAGCGATTTTTCGGTTATTTTTTAATAACCAAAAATATACAAACGCCTTTTGAAGATTCAGTTGTGTTTTTTATTTTTAAATGAATTATAAAAAATAAATATTGGGAAGGATATCATTATGTACAGGTAACTAAAAACATGTTAATAAAGAAATTTTTGTATTATTTAACACTTCAGAATGATCGAAATACTCGGAAAAAATTTCCGGGATAAAAATCTAGATAATTCAAATTTTAAGAAGAGAAGCTATCTACCTACATTAAAAAAATATTGTATATTTTCTCTGATTTCACTATTGAATATTTTATATTGTCCGATCAGGAATCTTCCTTTTAAACAAATTTAAACCCTGTATAATTTTTCTGTGTATATTGATGTTATTTGGATTTATCTACTTTTGTAATCCCTTACATATTATTGTTCAAATAAGTTTTAACTGACCATCCCATCATTTTTTGGAGTGAGAAGGGTAGTTTAAATATGGTGAAATTGTTTTAAAAACAACTTTATAAAGAAAATAATTATTACTGTAAATGAAATTTTTCTATTTCCGTTTAACATTAGTGAAAAATATTGCTAGTGCATAATGGAGGCTAGCAAACAACACGAAGCCTGGGTGGAAACTTGAATCATTTGTTCACTTGGCTACTAACAATTTCGAAATTTACTGAGAAACTTTTCTAACTAACTAACTAACTAACCATCACGCCGTTTCCCCGCAGGGGTAGGCAGAGAGGACGGACCGCCAAACAACTCGATCTTGGCATACACTTCTTACTTCATTCACATTCATACAACGCCTCATACATTCTCTTCTGTTATTCCGACTTCTGACATGACCCGCCTCGAGTATTTGATTCACTTGATCGTGCCATATCTTCCTTAATCCCCGGCTTCTTCTTCCATTCACATTCGCGTCATATATTCTCCTTACACTCCCTTTCTTCATTCATTCGCTCTACATGCCCAAACCATCTAAGCGTCCCTTTCTTAATCTTGCTCACTACGCTTACATCAGCCTTGCATTCTTTACGAATTTCAACGTTTTCACTCGATCATACATGGTTTTACCACACATTCGTCTCAATCTCATTTCACAGCATTCAGTCTACTTTCATCCTTCCTCTGCCAGTTCCATGCCTCACTGACATACATCAAGGTTGGTATCAGCACTCAAATATATCTAAATCATGGACATGCTAGCTTCCTTCCTTGGACAACTTTTTGTTTGCGCCAACCGCGTTCAGTCCTCCGTTAATGGAGTTTCCTGCATTCACCCTTCTTTCAATATCCCTATCAGTCTTTCCATCTCTCGTAAACATACTTCCCAAATACACAAACTCGTCTACCTGCTCCAAGTATTCGCCATTCCCAACTATATTGCACACTGTGTTCGTACTCTCTCTTTCAAACACCATGACTTTTACTTACATTCATCATTAGCTCATTCTTCATACATACTTCGTTCATCCTAGATACGAGGGACTGTAGATCTTCTATACTATTAGCAATCAGCACCGCATCGTCAGCATACAACAGGCAACAAACTTGCAGACTACTCATTTTTGCGCCCAAGCCCACCTCTTTCAATTCTTGCATACAATTATCCATGTATAGATTGAATAACCACGGTGACATTACGCAGTCTTGCTTAACACCTTTTGTGATCTCAAACCACCCGTAAAATCACCGTTTGCCCTAACACATGCAACGCTTCCCTCGTACAGAGATGTGATTGCCTGTATAAGATTTGTATTCACTCCATACTTGGACAACACCTTCCATAACTTTTTCTGTCAACTCGATCGTATGCTTTTTGTAGATCTACAAAAGCACAGAAAAGTTTTTGATTTTTTGCCAGAAACTTCTCTGTGAGCATACACAGCGAAAAAATATGATCCATGCACCCCCTTCCACTCATAAATGCACCTTGCACATCCCATATTTTATCCTTTGTTTTCATTTGTACCCTTTCAATCAATATCCTACCATACAGCTTTCCAACTGAACTTAGCAGGCTAATAGCCCTGTGATTTCCACATTCCATACGTGACCCTTTACCTTTGTATAGAGGCATGATCACAGCCCTACTCCAATCTAATGGGGTGTAACCCTCCTCTAAACACTGGTTAAAAAGTTTGCAACCATGTGAGAATTATACGGCTATCTCCTTTAAAGTATTCAGCAGCAATATTATCGAAACCAACAGCCTTACCATTCTTCATACATTTAATTGATCTCTTAATTTCATCCATACTGATTTTGGGAACATTCACGCCATCGTCATTCATACCTGACTCGCCACTGGAATCACTATCACTCAGGTTGCTTTCGAAGACCTCTTCAAAGTATTTCATCCATCTCTCTTTTATATCTTTCTCATTCGTCAGCATTTTTCCATCTTTCGATTTTATCACTTTCACACATCCGCTTTCTGGACCATTCCGGGACCTTTTGACTTCCTTCCAAAACAGTTTAATGTTTTCTTGGAAGTGGTTTGGAGAAACTTTTCAATTAACAAAAGTTGCCATTGATTCTTTTTTTTAAATGGCCCTACTCTTTCTCACATGTTTTGAAAAGGGGAGCAAAAAATTTTACCTGCGAAAATGCTTTAATTGGGCCAATTCCAGAGAGAAGACGTTCAGTTAGCTCTCCCATGCGAAGTAGAGAAAAGCAACTTATGCTGTGTCAGCAGAGGAATGGACGGAGGCCGCTGAAGTTGTCCAGGAAATGGAAAATAAAGATGTAAAGAAAATAATGCGATATTATAATATTCTTAGGTTTATAAAAACTATGTAGTAAGTATTACGTTGAGAGACGTGTATTATGCAAGGAATCATTTTACCTATGACCATGCA
>JAHDVE020005534.1:0-17704 GCA_022606495.2 Halesus radiatus
ACACGGAAAAAAAAGATGCTAAAACCGGCTCAAATATTATTAAAGGCCATTCCGTTGTATTTTAATTTCAACTTTGCTATTTATTCTATTTCACCTTGTCTTAGGTTTATCACCAAATGTCCAAAGGTTTAAACCATCGTGTTTATTTTCCGAAATTTGGCATAATAGATCCTACATAACTCGGGAATGTTTTCTTATTGTAAGTTACTATGCATGATGATTTCGATGCTGTGCTGCTAGCCAGTGTATTTCTGATTTTGCGTGCATAGGACTTTAAATCATCTATACCAGCAATGCAAATCAATCAAATTTGTATTCGACTCTATATATTTGGCGTAAGAAAATAGATCCATTTATGTGCGATACAATTGTACTTGCTAGTATTCAAAAATCCTTATAATAGAAATCTTCTTGCACATTTCGAGGCATAACTACTCATTAGGCGGATCCTTGAGAAGGATAAGTCAGAAGTTATGTCTTTACAAAGTCAATTGCTATAATATGTGGAGATGACGATGGTGGTATTTCTAACAAGGCCCAGTTTGGAAGTATTAATCTTACCATTTAAGTTGGTAGGTAATTGCCCCTTGGTTAGTTATTGCAGACAAACATTAGGAACTTGATAAGAATAAACTATTTGCAGATCAAATCCATTTAATTCGAGAATATTAGCAGTCCCTAGTAGTTAAGCTATGCAATCTACTTCCATATAACTAGATGTAATCTTTTCATTAACGTTACTCACGAAAGGTTTCAGTCCCTGTAATTATTAATTTTGCCTATTAACTGTTAATTCGTATTCCAGTATTATCCAAATATTTCGGATAAGCAAAAAACTTGGAAATAATCATACATAAGCATAATAGTATCTTTAAGAAGACATGAATTTTGAGTCGAAAGCATCAAAAAGATTACTTAATTTATTTACATCCAATTCCGCATTGTACTTGGATTTTCTTATCGATTAAAATCTTATCTGGGGTTGCAGTATCATTTAGCCTATATACCTCTCGTACTCCTGGGCCAGTAATTATTTTACATTGACCTGGACCAACCCAAGCCATTCCAGTGGAAACACCTACTCGTAAACTGACCTGTGGTTCTAACTTACACAGCCTGTTCTCATTAACCATACTTTGACCAAACTTGATTGCGTTATGAACATCCTTAAATACTACAAAAAAAGAGTCACCTTCTATCTTGCTGATATATCCATCGAATTGTTTAGCCAACCTGAAACCAATAGAACTATGTTTCCTCACCTTTAACTGCATTTGGTCTTCCTTTGTATTCCAAAAATGACAACTACCAATAATATCAGTCATACAAAATGCAAACTCCGTTTCTTTACCGACATAATTTTCAATATCTTCATAAAAGCTCTTATGCTTTTTATCTTCTCCTTCTTCCTCCTTTTGAGTTTTAAAAAATTTATAAAGTACTAAAAAGTACATAAATATCCACTGTATAATGTTTAGGAGGCAACGATAGTAAAATAATAGAATCGGGAATTTATCTGCTGCTTTCATACTTAGCTTATTAAGCTTCTTTATCGCCTTCTTCTTCATCCTTTCCCATCTTGTATTTGCTTCAACCATTATTTTTTATATTTTCTGTACTTTTATAGCTACTAGTCTGTTTATTATTTCCCTAAATTGGCAATAAAACATCTTTTTCACAAGATCACTAATGATGTATTATCTTTTTACTCTTTTAGTAAATTTAAGGTGTATTTGCCTTCTTAGGGACAATATACTACAAGCAATAAGTAGTGACATATAAGGAATGCAAGGAGGTAAAGTGTGAATGCTTAACAAGTCAGTAAGCGAAACTTTTGAGGTTTGCCATAGTTAAAATTATCCGGCTTTTCTGTTATCTTGATTTTCAAAAATCGATTGAAAATTGTGACAGTTATTGCAAAAGAAATTTAATTAAGCCAGATAAGTAAAAAAGCAAGAAAGAGAGGGTTTTCAAGCTAAGAACCATTTGTAATACAAGAATTTAATAGCTACGCGATAAAGTTCTCGTGCTGTATAAAAATTGCATTTGGGATGAGTTTGGTGCCCAATACCAACATAAAATGAAGTTATCAAATAATTAGATTATTTTATTCATCTATAATATAGAATTCAAGGCTATGTTACGGTAAACAAAAATTAAAAGGGCAGCACAGTCATCTTAAGCCGTTATCATCCACATTTCCATCTGCATAATGTTCTATTATGTGGCAGCTCCTCCTCATCCAATTTCATATGATTACTAATATGATGTAATTAGTACTAAGCTTTTGCATATGTTAAAACTCAGCTGTCGCGCATGAATTTTTCCTATATAGTCTGTGATTGTTTGAACAAATTAAGTAAATTTAGTTCAAATGATAGAAAATCAATCACTCCATCTTAACGTAATTTAATGAATGCATCAGAGACTAGTCCCTACGTTTCTGCGCAACAATATTTTGCTTTGACATGCTATTTTTAAGAAAGGGTAAATTGCACTCCCGTGTTTTAGGTTAGCCCTATTAAATATGATATAGTAGTTTAAAAGACATCCAATAGCTTTAAGGCACTGCTTGGATTTAAGCCAAAAGTTAAGTCATGTAAAATGTATAAGTAATGCCACGATTCTATGACGCACTATATAAACCGCATTAAGCTGACAAAGGCAGCGTATGAATGCGATCAATGTTAGGTTGTTATTATCATGCAAGAAATACATCTTGAATGATACTGTAAACGGCAAAATACAAAACTTTGTTTAGAATGTGAATTCCCATATATAAAGTAACTGATAAAAAAAAAACACAGAGACGCATATCCTTTTTACCAATTCAATGCACGAACTGGGAATTTTGATTGGCCGGCAATTTGTTTGGCAGTATTTGTTTCAATACCTTACCGTTGGACAATTTGATATAAATCATAATTTGTTGATCAAACTTCATATTTTAAAATAAAGCCTGTCTCTTAAGATGATTTACATACCTTTTCAAAAAAGTTTTAAAAGCTTTATTTTGCCACTATGATTTTGTACGAACAAGTGATCACAATGTTGCTTTGGGAGCCTTCTCATATCAACCCATTTGACCGGTAACATTTGTTCAATTTTGACAAATTACAAATAACACTAATGATGATGGCCATATCTATTTCCCCTGCTTGTTATGTAAAATTTAGGTATGATAATTCACTCATCACCACAGCTATTGCGTATAAATACTTTAAGTATGACCTTCCCCGTAAATAATAGCCTGGTCTTTTGTCTCTTGCCAAAAAGAAGTAGATAAACTGAGTCAGACTGAATATCAATAAATTTTTCTTTCGCATATTAAGCTAAACTATACTAGTATACTTAGTTTATTTTATATTTCTATCATAATTTTCAATCCCTAAATGCAAACCCAACCTCAAAAATATTTTATCTTAACGGAACAGTTAAGTGCACAAATCCAACTAGGGCATAGACACGCCTGTTTTAATAAATGCAACATAATACAGTCTTGTCTTGGCCCTAAAAGTTTTCAAAAACTTATACTTACAAAGATGGGGCCTTTAGAAACAACAAACAATTGCAACGCCATACTTCGCGAGTTGTATGTTAGCCACCCTGTTTTAAAGATACTCCGTGACTTATCACGAAAACAAGAAAAAGTCGGTGACGGAACTACAAGTGTAGTAATTTTATGTGCTGAACTGCTAGCAAAAACAAGTGTATTGTTGTCTGACCATCATCCTGAATTTGTTATTAGACATTTGAGAAAAGCGTTGGAACTCATTCTACAGAACGTTGATGGTATTAGTCATTCTGTAGAAGATTTGTTATTTTATGTTAAAAGCAGTGTTATTACAAAATTATGTACGCTATTGAAAGTACCAATACCGTAAGTTGCTTTGTAAACGTGTAACGCTATTATGAAGAATGGTAAAATTGATCTAAAGGATGTAAGAACAGAAAAGATTGTTGGTGAACCTAGTCTCTATACTATTAAAGATGTCTTGGCAAATAAAAGCATCATCCATCCACAAATGAGACGGAAAATTGATGAGAGGAAGCTACTTGTCATAGATAGTTTGGAGTTTAGGAAGGGTGAGAGCCAAATTAGCTATGAAATTAATAATAAAGAAGAATTTACAAAGCTCTAAGACTTGAAGAGGAATGGATCGCAAAAAAGGTAGAGGAAATAGTAAGCCTAGGGATTGACCTTTTGATTTTCGAAGAGGGCATCTCTGACTTGGCATATAGCTTATTGCAAAGAAGCAATGTGACGGCGCTGAGAAGATTTAAAATGACCGAGATCAACAGGATTAAAAAGACTAGTGGATGTATCAATGACATTGGCACTTTTAATATAATTGAACAGGTAAGATACAATAATGATTACTACTATAAAATTGAAAATGACAATATTATTACAGTTGTGATGGCTAATTACAGTCGAGATATATTAAATGATCTGGAAAGGAATTTCGATGATGTCGTAAAGCTGACACGAAACTTACCTTAATGTAAAAAAATCGTTCCAGGAGGTGGTAGTTTTGAGTTATACATGAGTCATTTACTAAGAAGAAGCGGAGTAAGCTTACGAGAAGAAGTTTTTAAATGCTGTTTCTGAGGCATTTAAAATAATACCAACGTTATTGTGTGTCAATTCTGGCGTTGACTCATTGTCTATAATAGCAGAGATTAAGAATAAACTGCGAGAAAATAAGTTCGCAGGGTTTTATGGTAATCGAAATATTGTGGTTGACATGAGGGATGTTTGTATGGAGCCTGTGGTTGAAAAACACAGATGATAAAATTTGCATTTGACACATTATCACTCCTGCTAAAAGTTGATGGTTCTCCTGGATTGGGTTGCAAACTATTTTTTTTAAAGTGGTGTAATTTATAGTTTTAGCGATACAGCACTCTGTACTGGAATATCAATAAACATCAGTTGATATATAAAAATGTCTAGTCTCTGTGATCTTATTAAAAATGTACTGGGCATGATGGGTTTGCATTAATGATACATGAGCTTTGAGCATACTATATCATAATTTCATATACCTACGAATTTGCGGAAGAATATAAACAACGGCTAAATGTTGTGATAAATGAGAATATCTATTTGTGCGGAAGATACAATATGCAGATTATCTCATTAGACGCAGTTGTTAACAAGATTAATTCATTATGGGGCTTTTATTAACAAAGTCAATATGTATTAAGAGGCAGAGTGTAGAGATATGCTAACCAACTATTAGATGTACTAAAGACTTGCGCCCTCTAGCCTGAGATACGTTTCCCGTAAATACAGACAGAGTTTTTCGAATTCATTTACTAATAGATCAATTGACTATAGAGAATGTAAAGTTTGCAGTGTAATACTCATTGTCAACTGCAACCAAAACGAGTACAATGTGTCAGATAAAGGCTTTTAATTCCTCACAGATTTAGTTTCGCAATATCAATATATATTAGCTCTTCGTTATTACTAAAGTTTTGTAAGCAAATTATGATAGTGAGGTTCAAACTTAATGTATAACTCTACCAAGTAAAAATATTAGATAAATTTTTAATATATTATCATGATAGTACTAGACAAAAATTGGACAAAAACTGCTCAAATTACTACGGCTTTGACTATTTAAAGAATGTTTAATTTTTAGTTCATTGATGCTTGGTCACAAGAATTATCTTAATCCTAACATATCAAAGGTTTAAACGTCTCTATATAATCATTTTAGCAAGTATTTATTTATTGGGGGTGTAATTTCTAATTCTTTTACAATTTGTCACAAGCAATCGCTCTAAGGCCAGCACTGACATCATTGACTGATGTCTACCTCTCTTCCTCTACGGGCTTTTCTCAACAACAGTTAAACCTCCTATTCGAGCTTCCATAGAGAGACTTTCTAATGTCATCTTCAGCACTCTGGACTAAATGTATGCTTTGACTTGGTTTTTGATTCCAATTCTTTTCAATACTTTTTGTTAGTTTGTAACTATCCCATTCCAAGTCATCACGTATGGTATTAAGCGTATTTTTTACCAATAGGGAACGACAATGATTTACTGGCAAGTCATATTTATGCTTTTTTTCTACCTCTACTGTGAACCACTTATTAGCATAATGACTTGGTACTATAATGTTTTTTATATTTTTTCTACCCCCTATTTTTACATGAGCAACGCATAAACATTAAATTATCTATATCAACGGTTTTTATTTACCCGGCATGATATGTGCTAATTTGCTTACCAATCTTTTTGCTTTTCTTACCCCTAATTAGCGTT
Organism: Halesus radiatus; assembly: GCA_022606495.2. Taxonomy (NCBI): domain Eukaryota; kingdom Metazoa; phylum Arthropoda; class Insecta; order Trichoptera; family Limnephilidae; genus Halesus; species Halesus radiatus. The sequence goes on from JAHDVE020005534.1 coordinate 6,280, forward strand.
AATGACTTGGTACTATAATTGCTTTCTTAGTTTTTTTTAACCCCTATTAATACATGAGCAACGCGTAGTTAAAGATCTTTGTATACCAATTTTTTTATTTTAACCCTCATGATATGTGCAAATTGCCCACTAATCTTGTTTGCTTTTCTTACCCCTAATTAGCGCAATGACTTAGTACTACAATTGCTTTTTTATTTTTTCTACCCCCTATTTTTACATGAGTAACGCGTAATTACAGATCCTTGTATACCAATGATTTTTATTTTACCCCTCATGATATGTGCTAATTGCCCACCAATCTTTTTGCTTTTCTTACCCCTAATTAGCGTAATGACTTGGTACTATAAGTGCTTTCTTAGTTTTTTTTAACCCCTATTAATACATGAGCAACGCGTAGTTAAAGATCTTTGTATACCAATTTTTTTATTTTATCCCTCATGATATGTGCAAATTGCCCACTAATCTTGTTTGCTTTTCTTACCCCTAATTAGCGCAATGACTTAGTACTACAATTGCTTTTTTATTTTTTCTACCCCCTATTTTTACATGAGTAACGCATAGTTAAAGATCTTTGTATACCAATGATTTTTATTTTACCCCTCATGATATGTGCTAATTGCCCACCAATCTTTTTGCTTTTCTTACCCCTAATTAGCGTAATGACTTGGTACTATAATTGCTTTCTTAGTTTTTTTTAACCCCTATTAATACATGAGCAACGCATAGACACCAAATTATCTACATCGAAGATTTTTATTTTACCCCTCATGATACTGCTTATTGCCCGCCAATCTTTTTGCTTTCCTTACCCCTAATTAGCATAACATATTATTTATTGGGTATAGTTTTTATGTGATTTACAATTTGTCACAAGCAATCGCTCTAAGGCCAGCACTGACATCATTGACTGGTGTCTATCTCTCCTCCTCTACTAGGCTATTCTCGTCTAATTCCAAACCTCCTCTTCGGGTTTTCTAGAGAGACTTTCTAATATCATCTTCAGCACTCTGGACTCAATGTATGCTTTGACTTGGTTTTTGATTCCAATTTCCTTTACATAATTTTTATGATACTTTGTAACTATCCTATCCCGAGTCATCACGTATGATATTACGCGTGATTTATATCCATGTAGCGAACCACAATTATTTGATCATAGAGGCAACACTATGACTTAAATAGTCAATACAATTGCCTAAGTGCTTGAAAACAATTAAAATTTCATACCCCATTTAGAATTTGATAAAGAAAAAAATTAACCTATTGACTTTATTTGCAACATACCAATAGTTATACTCTGTCCAAAAAATGCGTTGTGATGAATGTATTAATGCGCTAGATAGATAACCAACTATTTTAAAAGAAAGCTTAAATATGTTGTATGCTATTACGTAATGGATATACCTATAAGATTTTGAGTCGAAACATATCGATTAGATTAGCAAGCTGCCTAACTAGCAAACAAAACTAGCATACATCTCATTTACTGATTATGCATACCAGTACATGTAGTGAGTTCCGTTTTGAAATGCACGCAACGTTTACATAGTATGTTTTCTCTCCTGCAATCTGTACAGTTGGAGGATTTGAACAGGATAAAGCAATCAAATTTGTATTTTAGACCCGATCAAATGCATTTAGATTGCGAAATTGCTATCTACAATCACAATACTCATATATGCATTGGCAAAACAAGAAGTTAAGCACAAGTCTAATTTAAGTACACTATATGTAATGTACGAGTATATTATCCGCCTTGAGTACAATATTGCTAGGTGTAAATTTTCAAGCAGTCTTTCTAAATAAACCATTTGATGCTTATAAGCAAGGTAAGAGCGTAAGACGACAGTGGTTAAATTGGGAGTCTTAAGGTTATGAGGCTGAATTATTTGTCTTAATCTTGATATCAATATATAATATGACAATTAGTTACTCTTATATTAGATCAAAGCTTTACATCAGTCTGAGTTTAGTAATGCTAATTAAGGATATAGTATTTTACTTTTTCACCTATTACCATGTAGTTTACTTCATATCGTTAGTCTTGTTAGTTTGGTTATGAACCTGATTTGTAATTTGCATATGGTAATCTAATACCTCATGACACTTGCTGTAAATCCAATATTGGACGATTTTATATGATTTACACTTTGCATCTGTTAGCTCCGGGACTCAAGATTAAGCATTCTTGTTGTGACTGAGATGCAAGTAACATCCTTCTTATTTGTATCGTTAGGAAGTTTAATGCACGTGTGTATTGATTCAGCGGTATATTTTTAGTGCATCTCTATAGTAGTTTATTTATTATGGGTTATTTGGTATACTTTGTTTATCTTTTACTCCGGTGTTTCCGTTGCAACCTCCGTCTTATCCAGCAGCCTTTTCATGACATCATCTATCTCATCTATTCCTCTTCCGCCCTCTTCTTCGCCTCTGCGGTAGTCTAGGGAGATGCTCTCAAGCGTTTTCTTGATAACTCTTGATTGGATGTATGCCTCAATAACTGGTGTTAGGTGAAGTTCCTTTGCATACCCACTATGGTATTTTGTGACTAGGCCATCCCAGGTCATAACATAGGGCACTATTTTGGTTTTGCATCCGTACATTAGGCCAAGCTCCTTGGCTAGCAAGTCATACTTCCTCTTTTTTTCAATCTCAACGCCAAATAGATTATCACGACTTGTAATTCCTATTTCGACTAGGATAATTTCGTTATTAATAAAATCGTGAATAAGAATGTCTGGTTTGTTGTGTTTGATTTTAATCGATGTGTGCATCTCTATAGAATTTATATGTATGTAAATTAAGTTTAAATTAGATAGCACAATAAGTGTTATAAACATAGCAGACAAAAAATGTCCCCTTTGTTACTATTATTTGTCATCATTTATGTGTATTTCCTCTCGTTAAATGTTATTTCTCACACAAACTCAACTGTTGCTTCAATTATATCCCTCATTCAAGTAAGTGACATTGACTGTGCAATTGCATAACATTTGCAAATAAAAGGATCAATGGTTTTTATCTTTTCAATAATCAAATTGTTATATTAGAAATTCGATCAAATTGCTTATTTGCAAATTCCAAAAATGGGTTGTAAAAGTGGCTATTATGTAATGTTTATTGCTACTATGTCTCCAAATAACTCTAAAGAAGAGAAAACAGACTCAAAATCAAAAAAAAGTGTAACTTGTGTTGTAACGAAATTTTGTAGCTGTGCAAAGAAAAAATATCAAATTTAGAGAATGCCTGTAAGGTAAAAAATAATTATGGATCAACATTGCCAAAAATCGACTTCTTTACTTACGCCATTCGAGACATAGATACCCATTAGTCTTTATTATTCACTTAACCAAACCTTTCAAACCACATACATGTATCTTCACACGAAACCTAACAACACTAAACAATCCATTATTATGTAACACTTCAATTATCACATCCACATCCACTTTCATCTTTCATCCATCCTATCTGTAAACTTATCATCCGGCCACCGATCCGTCCTTCTGCTTGTTGTTGACTGGTTGTTTGGCTATTATTTGCCACTTTGTTTTTCTGTTGTTTGCCACTTTATTATTCTGACTGTGAGCATTTGTCAATAAACCGTCCACCCACCCACGCATCCGTCTGCTAGTTGCATGTTTGTTTGTTAAGCCTGTTATTTGGCTGGTAGTGTGTTGTTTGGCTTATTGTTTGTATGGCCAATCACTTACCTCTTTGATTGCCTATCTCTGTGCTTCTTCTTCAGCTTGTGTTTGGGCTACTTGTGTATGTTTGGCTTGTGATTTGGCTGGTAGTAAGTTGTTTGACTTAGTGTTGGCTCAAAGTTAGCTGGTTGCTTTGGTCTTCAACATCTAGAACATTAAATTACATTTTTGAGGGTATATAAAAGCAGGATTATATAAAGGGTAGAGAAATCCAGAAAAGGCCGCTTAATTCCACTCTAAGCCTTTTATATATTTCGAAAATGAAAACCGCAGCTATACACATCCTAGCAAGAAGTCATGCTTTATATGCAAACGCAAAATGTCAAGAAAAGGTACGCATGTAATAAATTCGGGCAAATTACATTGGTTATTTCGTAAACATCAAAATTCCAAGATTTTTCAGTTTTCATTTTTATATGTATTACATGCATCCCAATTAGGTGACCAAAAGCTACTAAGAGATATCGGTTTGTTCGCTAAACTTTATAAGAAGTCTAAGTATCTCCTTAGTCTTGTATGGATAGATGCTCTACTGCAGTACAATGGTCTTTATCATTCACATCAAATACAAATGTTTACACTCTATGCTTTGGTGGCCCATATGGCTAAATTTTTCTCATTAACAATTGATCTAATTATGCAATGCCTGCATTCGTAAGTAAAGTAGTATGGCAACCCCTTGGTAAACTTTTTCCGTTAGAGCAATCTCAAAACAAAAGGAAATGAATTAGTTTAGTTTATTCCAAATATAGTTAAGAGCAATGGCAACAATCCTATGTATATTTACAAAGATCTTCATTGCAACCTATATGCACTACACAATGATAATCTCCGCATGGTAGCTATTTAAGGTCTGATGATTGTTATATTCTGTATGCTACTAACATATAGGCATTTATTAAAATGCTTGGGGTAGCGTTAGGGGTATTATCATCTATAAGCGAGCATATTGAAAGTAAACACACTTAAAAGCTTGTATACCGTTTGTGATAACCATAAGAGAAATTATAGAAAAAAAACAGTATTAACGTAAAAAAGATAGTGTTGAACGACAATGTATGACCTATAATGAAATAGCACCCCTAAAGAATACTCGAGGCCATACACTTCAACTAAAAAGAAATTTAGTGCTGAGCGGATATTTAAAAGAGGCCGCAGGAGCTGACGCGTGCCAAGAAAGCAAGGTTGATAGAAAGCTACGGTATGGATTAGTCTGTGTGCACAAGAAGAAAAAATACGTTACAGGGTTTCCCGCTCAAACTCGCGTTTGATTCATTCAATCTCGCGTTTGGTTCATTCAATCTCGCGACCATCAAAATAATCTAAAAAAATTACCATAAAGAGAAGTTGAGTCATTCTGATTCGCGTTTCATCCATTCTTTTCGCGTTTGGTTCATTCTATTTCGCGTTTTCAAAGTACCACACAAAATACAATAGAAAGTAATAAAAGAGGTCAAAAAAACTAATATAAAAGGCAAAGTTCTGCAAATAGTGGTTTAATCATTTATTTGTTTTTTTTGCAGAGACAACGACAGGTACTTTAGCATGTTTCGATAAAACCCCTGCAAATCATTAGAAGTGACTGCAGCAAAACTTTCCTCAATCTGTGTCAGTACCATCCCCTCCGTTGTGCAATTTGCTCGCCTGACAATGTTTTTCACCTTCCCAAACGTATTTTCGATCGGATTAAGAAACGGGGAATATGGTGGTAGAAAAAGCAGTTGATGCTCGCTGTTTTCAAACAATGCTATCACAGGTGCTACTTTGTGAAAACGGACATTGTCCACTATAATCAAGCAATTTGTAAGGTTTTCTTGAGCTAATATATTGAAAAGCTCCTCAATGTATGAAAAAAATTTATCCCCGTTGTATGCTGTCAAGGAAACTTGCTTAAATAAAATTTTTGAGGTATTGATAGCGCAACATACACTAACGTTGCGGCTTCTTATTGCTTGTGTTTGTATCATAGGCGTTGTGTCAATGAGAGACTCTCCAGATTTACACCTTGTTAGAAATCTGAAAATAGCTTTTGTCAATAAAAACGTTATTTGTTTGAAATATTTCAGTTTTTTGAAAATACGTAATTGCATATTCATGTCTTTTTTCAATTCCGGCTTGATCATTTTTCCTAGCTGGGCAAACCTTCCACAATTTGAACGAGTAATAAAACTCCTGCAAAACCCTGTTAATCTGGCTTGTACTTATGTCAAAGCCTGAAGCTGCACATTTCTCTTTAATTGATCGCAAGCTTTGAGTACAATCATCATCCACTACATTTTTAATAAATAATCGCTGTACTTCAGTAAATTTACAATTTTGCTTTCCACCCTTTGTTTTTGAATCGATCCTGTCTTCATCATTATAGCATTTTATGATGCTTCTTACAGTACTTGTAGCCATATTTACAAGAGCGCCTATGGCACTTAGTTTCATACCTTGTAGATATAAATCAATTACCAATTTTCTTTTTTCATTGGGGTATTTATGTTTTCATTTTGTGTCATTTAAGGGTTTTTGAAAAATGCGAAATAGAATGAACCAAATGCGAAAAGAATGGATGAAACGCGAAATAGAATGACTCAACTTCTCTTTATGGTAATTTTTTTAGATTATTTTGATGGTCGCGAGATTGAATGAACCAAACGCGAGATTGAATGAATCAAACGCGAGTTTGAGCGGGAAACCCTGTATCTTAATATAAATTTAGGAGATAAATTGTTGCTTACATTTGGTTTACTGTAAATACTTAATTACAATCAAAATTGCATTCTTATTTATCTGTAATTGTAAAATAAAAGATTGTTGTAATTCTATTGATTACTGCTAATTTTTTATTTATTGTCTTCCAATTCAGCTATTATACCAAACATGTATCCACACTATTCATAAAAAGGTAAATATTACAAAATATTTTTTAGACATCAACAAAAAGGTACTAACCGATTATATAAGGCAAATATTACTTGACAAGTAAACGTCAAGTCTAATATAATAGATCATTTTTGCTTGTTCAAGCTAGGTATTACTCGTGATGTAGATATAATAATAAGCTGCTATGCTAAATAAATAAAAAAACAGATAAAGGGATTTTATAAAGTATAAAACCTCATAATACATGTCACAACACCATCACCACAAAACAAAGACTCTTTAAGCATTATCTCTGCATCCCTCGAACCCATCAAACTGCCAAACCACTCACTTTCCTGCCTTACTAACTGTCTACAAAAGGAAAAATAAGAGCTTTTAAAGGATTCATAGGTGCTTATAATTTGAAGCGACAGAAAAACTAAAGAGGTATATAGGCTGTATGTAGTGTATGTAGCTTTATGTCTGTCCAGGCGTAGTGTATTTAGCCTTGTATAAAGTTTTGTTGTAGTAATGCGGCCTTAAATTGTCTGTAAATTTAGTATTTGTATGATTGTATGCTGGTTGTTGATACTTGTGTGTTTAGGCAGCTGTAGGCCGGATGTTGGTACTCATCTTAAAAATCTCAAAATTAAAAGGGTTGAGAAAAAAAAAAGTATTTATATCTTGAGAAAAAATTCAGTTTTTTCAGGAAAGCTTGCTGCAACTACTAATTTCATCTTTAGTATGCTAGGTTGTAGAATTAAATAAATAAATCATAACCACATTTTATTTAGGTAGTTATCAATAAATTGTAAATTGTCAACTTAAATTTTTCTAGAAAAATTAATATGATGATCACAATATATTTACTAATAAAGATGATCAGAAAGCAAAAGTAGAGCTATAGTTACAAAAAACGTAATCTTACAGGTAGAGTGATTTAACGCAAATTAAAAATACGAACCATGAGAATAGAACGTTTCACTTTGAAGTATTACTTTTTGACTTTTAAATCTTGTCTTTTTCCGCATAAACTCACTAGACCACCATGTACCACAATAAAGCAAACGGGATGATATCTTTCTTGTTTTTATTGTATGAATATCCATGGCTGAGGCTGTTGCATAAAGTTTAAGCCTTAGTATCATGTTTTTCGATTAAATGACCACCCTCCGATCCAATTTTAATATGATCCAATTATAGTAATTGGTGTATGACCGACAAATTTTTTACATTTTTATATTTGGTTTCATCAATTTAGTATCAATATGGGTAAATATGAGATCAATTCTTTATAACAAAGAAAAAAAAAAGTAGATGATGTCGATATATCCTGTCTTGCTGGTTTATATAACATAAACCAATTATATTTTTTAGCGTAGATACCAATTGCTTAAAATTAATGAATAAAAGCGCTTTAATTCCCATATTTAATATAATTGAGTAAAAAAACAAATAGAAAATCGAAGAGAAAAATGATAAATAGAACAAATGGGGTAGTAAGACATCACTTGCTTTATTTAGACACAACATCAAACCTTAGCTTTTACATATACTATAATTCTTTCTCCATCAGCCAATATGCAGCTAGCCTTTTTTTTGTACATGTAACATATCAAAGAAGCAATTTTTGCTAGTACCCAAACCTTTAATGCCGCCGTATTCAACTTAACGAGAGTAGCTATCTGGAAGAAAATGTTTACAAATGCTAACATCACAGATATAATCATTACTTTCTTTTTTTTATGTAAATGCTGGTTTAAAATTTTGGATATATAGCTGTGTTCTCCAATCGTATACTACTTAAAAGGGGACCATCTGTAGGTCAAGTCCGCTTCTTTCGGCATTATTAGTCACTCGGGTTTTTCTATAACTAAACTTTTTCTAAAGGGCATAAAAGAGACATAATCTAAAAGACATAGACCCCTTTTTAAGTATGCGGCGTAAAAACATATGGTGCGGTTAGTCCTACTGAGTAAATTTTAGTGACAAAATTGTAAGTTTTTGAAAGAGTCAAAGCATTCAAATCGCAAAGGTGCCAATTTGCAAATAAATACTTGAAAAGATGTTTTATAAAGTGATGCCCGTGATAAGCTGGTGAAAGGCAGAAAATTTACGGGTATAAGAAATATATTCCAAGCTTTTAAATAATACATTGACCAATGTCTGGGATTATGTAAATTACATTTATAGCCAGTGTCATTTTGCATGGCGCGGATTTGATCATAATGATAAACTACCTGTTTCAAATATAGCAAGAAGCACTAATATGCGGGTATTGAATATTATTTAGATGATCGGTACAATCTATTATTTTATCTAAACACTTCCGCTAAGTTTTTGACATCGTCATCTCTTATGTTTTTTCGGCCTCTGAATATAAGTATAAGGAAGTTGCTTAAGAATCACAAAAAACCTGCACTATTAAGTAATTATAAAGCTTCGAGCAGGTGAGTGTCTTTCAACTGGTAATTTGGTTCCTTAACTGACAAAATATATGAGCAGAATGGTAATGCGTTATTCAAGGGGGTAACTATTAGTTTACCTAATACGTCAGAGAGGCAAACTTACTCCCAATACAAAGACTTGTAAATTCGAAGAATCCGACCTTTCAAATTACGACATCATAAAAGACAATTAGACCTCAATATACACCACCGATGAGCTTTATCAATTTGTTTACTACTTCTGTATTGTATTTTTATGATATGTTTGTTTCGCAAAAAATCCGCCAGCCAGGCAATATTCTTTGTTTATTTTTCGATAAGCTGTCTTTTTTGTTGTATTATAGGTGTAAGCATGAATAAAGGTTGCCAAGATTTTCTTGTTTCGCATCTAATTGATTATTGTTTGTAATTTTCATTAGTTTAAGTTACTGTTTATCGTTTGTCTTGCACAAACCATTTGTCTTTTATGTTCTGTTCATGTTATTTATGAGGACAGTAAATATGCTTGTTGCACAAAAACATTAATTACGCCATTGAAAGATGGTCCATGGTTTTGCATTATATTTAGATTTAAACTTAAAAACATTAATCGTCATCATATAAAATCTACAAGCATTAATACAAAAATGTGCTTTTACAATGTACAGACAGCCTCGAATATATAAACGTGAGAGTAGTTTTGTATTAGTACCCTTATACGCCACATCACTATGATTACATAGTCTTTAATTTACGGACCAAAGGTAGAAATAAATATATGAATAGATACAACATACAAATGACATTTAAGTGTAATTATGCTGACTTGAAGTTATGTTTAGAAAAAGTCATATACCATCAATGGACCACTGTATGCAAGTTCTAATTCTTATTACCAAATCAAAAAATGAAAAAAACAACGCTTAATCCGTATTTGATCTATAGTCCCTATTTGTGCAAAACTTAAGTGATTTCCGCCCTATATCACATTGATGTAATGTCATGCTGCCTTAATTGTTAGATCCTGCGTTATTGGTACGAAAACCCGGCGGTCAAATACGAGGAAACCATTCTTAATGCAATATTACGACTTAAAGCATTTCAAAATGTTTTTTAGCACTATGTTTTAAATGAAATAAAAAAGAGCGTAGTTCAAAAATCCATTTTTAATGTCTTCTCGATAATTGAAATGAGGTTGGTTGTTTTCCAGGTTATAGGATACCCCAAACCTACAGTTAAAACCTTTAAGCCACCATACTTTTGGTCGTTGTGTGCGAAATATATATCGCTTCACTTTTTTCTTTTTTCGTCGGGGGTAAAAATGTCAATTCGCATACATCGGCACAAATCAACAAATCGAAACGGACATCCAGGCATGATATATCACGATAAAACCCCAATCAAATTTAGGTGTCCCTTTGTTAACATAAACATATATTGATATGAAACATGATGAAAAAAAGGGGAGAGGGGGCTTGACAGCCAAAAAAAGAGAATCTAGGTTGACCATCTGTAGCACAAAGCTGCAAAATATAGCAACGTTATAATGTTTACTCACACCGATATATACATGTTTAAGTATACATTTTGAAAATAATCTTCTTTGAAGCCAAAGAAAGTGTACCAGTGCTCAATATGTTACTCAAAACATGTTAAGTACTTCGGAACCCGTTTAAGTTTGCTGCTTAAGTACAAATTATCATCAGTATTAGTGGTCATGATGACAATTGGAAAGATATCCCCAGCCCCCCTCCAATTTCTCCATTAATTTCTAATATAACTCGAGTGAGATTAATATGATACGATACCGCGTAACTAACCAAAGCCAGGCTTTTAAACGAGACATTTGTATCCACAAGCGATTACAGAAGCAAATGTAAAAAACTTATATATACATGTAACAAAAATATACGAGTGTGAGAAACTAAGTGTAATAATAGTATAATAAAAATGTAGTCAGCATTGATAATAGTGCTACATTTTATGATTACAGGCTGTTGATGCTAAGATACTATGATTAGTAGTTTTGATGAGAGTCAGCTGCAGTTTCGAGTTATCTTATTAGATTTCGAACTATAAACACGAGCAATTATTTTTTAGTTCGGAAGCAGCCAGAAGAACCAGGACAGGCGGTTTTTCAGTAAATAAAAACAAATACACATATGAATCTTGTTATCGTGATCAAGACATTATAAGGTCTTAAAATTTAGCTGATGTAAAAGACATTAAAATAACGGGAAATATCAAGTAACGAGAAGAATGATGGGAGAGCCTCGAATCAATATGTGTTAAGGTGGGAAGACGTAAAACGTAAAATAAATGGCAAGAGATCTCTTATTATTGTGCACACGCGTTGCAGATAAACAGGTAGAATATTTTTACTTAACCTGACGAACAGCTCGCACATGCAAAAATATTGAAATTCCAAAAGACGTTATT
>JAHDVE020005535.1:0-25189 GCA_022606495.2 Halesus radiatus
TTCAACAAATTTTACACCTTCCAGAAAAAGTTAAGTCTTCTTGAAACCTTGGTCGAGGCCAATGTGGAATTGACGCGACGATTCTGGCAGTAAGTTCGCTTCGACAATCACAACGTCAAGCTTATCCGCAACCTTGGCAGCAGAATCATCAAGCAGCGCGAATCAATCGAAAGAGAATACTTTGAGCTCCAAAACTGCAACCTCTATAAGGAGAAAATTGAGGTTTATTTAATATTCGTGATGTTTATCATCGCAACCGATGGCATCGAAAAGCTGCGCAAAAACATGGACAAGAACGCTCCAACAAGAATTCTGAAACAATACTTTACCGAAGACTTCAAGAAGGAACATCTGTCTGAAAAGAGCATTATAGTGATTAGCGGGAATCTAGATATTGCTTTCGCGAATGTGTTATACTCAAATAGATGTGTTACCAACCTCTACGGTTACCACGCCAAAGAGCTTGCCAATAAACCGATCGGAATTATGATGCCGGATGTGATCGCCGAGAGACACAACGAGATCATAGACAAATATCTCCTCAAGCAGAAAGTAGCAAAGAAACGCGACGGATTCGTGGTATCTGTAATCGATAAATAAGGTTTTCTTATGCCTAGTTTGCTCGTGCAGAAGATTTTGCCGAAACTCGATCGTGGCATTGAGATAGTCGGTTTCCTTTCGCTCGTCAAGGAAGACCCGAAGTATTTAGTCAACTATTTTCTTTACCGAGGAGATACCGAAGAGATCATAGCAGTGTCCAGGGATTTAAGACTAAAATATGGGATGGTCCAGGGAAGGAAGCTCTGGTAAGTATTTGAAGATTGGGATAATACTGGTTTTATCCAAGAACAGATGCGCTCAAAGGAGGGATATCTCACCAACTTCAAAGAAGACTTATCTCTAGTTCAGGCCACATAATCATTTTTGCTGAGGATGCGCCAGTAACTATTTTATTTCAAAATACACCTCAGGTTAGTGGCTGTCTACGAAAACAATAGTGTGGAGCCAGTATATAATAAGAGCAAGCTGACCGAGGCGCTGACTGTGGGTGCCAAGACCAACCTCATTGGGGGTTCCGATGGCTCTTCCACCAAATCAGATGACGGCAGAACACATTCTCTAAAGGTGATAACGGTTATTCTTATTCTTTTTATGTTGTCAACTTTCTCCACCCTGTTTCAATATCGTTTATCCTCTTCATTCGCTGTTTCTGGCTATCTAAGCGAAGTTGATCTTACAGCCAACCTCAGTGATGCGATTTCCCAAAGCGAATATAACTTGCGTTCGATAGAACTGATTGACTATTACTCAGTTGATCGAGAAAACTTTCAATCTTATGTAGCCAACCTCACAGATTGGCAAACCACCCTCAATGTGCTGTACTACGACTATTTGGAGCTCATCGAACGATTAGGATTGATGGGTCAGGTACCAACTGTTAAGGAAATCTATATTGATGGCTCTACCACGATCACGTCCTTCTGCGATTCTCTGCAAGACTACATCTCCAGAATGTACACCCTCATTGAAAGCACCACATAATTCGCAGACTTCAGCCCAAACCTCAATAATCCCATAGACAGCCCAACATTCTTTAAAACTTACCTTCTTGTCAAAAACAGTGCTCTAGCGCTCCTTCCGGCTTCAATGTCCATCTACTCTCTAATTGTGAATTCTCTCCGTAGTGAGTTTATAAGGTTCAATTTCTGGATCTTCGCAGGTTGTGCTATTGCTCTGGTCAGCTCACTCGTTGTGGCGCTGTGTATGTCTGTTTAGTCAATCAAGACTTATCTTGATAAAGCGATTGAAATCTTCTCACATGTGTCGACTGAGGAAGTGAGTCTGATTCTAAATAATTGCAGCTACTTTATTGACTATTACTTTCCAAAGGAAGGCAACGAACAGGGTTTGGTCGAGACGAACGGAGAGGAAGTTTTGTTAAACGGTGGAGGTGCGGCAGTTGAAGAAGCAGAAGACTAGTCATAAGAATCGCCATCACGCAACAGTTCGAGTCAATTTAAAAATATTCCTATATACATCTCCCTCTTCGCTGTGGTTAGCTGCGGCCTCTTCGCTGCACTGGGTTACCTGCATGAGTCCAGCTAGAAAGAAGTGGTCAACTCTACCAGCATAATATATTGCCTCCACACCAGAGCCACCTTGATGAAGTATTTACGCACCTATTCCACAGAAACTATAATATCCGGTGGCAACTACAGTAGTGTTGGTGCCGATCTCTTACAGCAAAGCTTTGCAAATTAAAGAACGATAAGCAGTTTAGAGGCGGCTTCTGGACTTGGCAACTACAAGAGCTATTCGGCAGCCGTAGAATCCCAAAGTGTTTGTGACTTATTGAGCTCTAGCTCAGCATTTGGGCCTACGATTCCTGGTTGCCAAAGCATAGCAGGGGGTGCTTTTACTCGTGGTTCATCAAGTACCATCAGCTCCTATCTCGAGTATATGAGACTTACTTTTGCAAACACGAATTCTTTTGGAAACCCCCTCGACTCCACCCTTAACCCCAACATGCAAGCTATAGATTAAATACTTGACAATATGGCTATCGTGACGAACTCACTAATCACAGCTCTTCGCACTTATCAAATGGAGAGTGTCACTAACAAAGCTACATTGTATACCTATGTAGTTGGAGGAGTGTTCCTGATTTGGATGCTTCTAAGCATTGTGGTATTATGGTTGCCACTGATTCGATTTTTAGAAAATGAAAGCTGTTGGAGTAAAAATTTCCTGACGCTCATTCCTTCTCAAGCGATTGCAAACAGTTAATATTTAAAGGCTTATAGTTCAGCAGCTGAAAATAAATTGTGAATCCGATTAAGAAAAAAATACTATTTTAAAGTTTGTAAGGCTTTCCAAAAATTCATTGAACTAACACTCATCCTTCAACTCTCTATTTTTCCTTCAAATTCTATAGTGTTTTTCCATTTATTTTTTTATATAAAGTAATATAAGTTAAATCTAAGGATACTACTAGATTTATGCAATATTGTAGGAATCAATTTTATAATATTTTTTCCTATCTAAATAAAACATATTGATATGGATAAAAATGATAGTCAAATAAAAGCCAGTATGATCAAAAAAGCCAACTAATAACAACTTCATCAGTTTAGGATTTGGGCTTCAAAGGCTGAATGGGACGCCTTTCACCACTCCCATTACGACTGGTGGGCTTTCCCTATCGATTAGTAATCCTCTCAAAAGGATAAGTGGATGGTAGGTCCTGAATAAATTGAGATTTTGTTAAATGACTAGGAGTTTCTGGAAAATCTAGTTGAAGGTTCAACCTTGGTCAGCCTAGCATGGGGGTATGATTTAACGAAGCAAGAAATGGTACAGAATCCAACTGTCCACCAGAAATGGATATTCTGGCCCATCAGACTCTATAAGATGACAAAGTCGTTACTTATATTTAAAAGGTAGAAATAATGTAACTCAATGAAGTTTTACGGGCAGACTTTAATTGACAAAAAATATAGTATGTCATACAATGGGAGAAATTTCGTTGAATTTTTTACCTAAAAACCCGACCACAAAGAGATGAATTTGGGGAAAAAAGTTTAGAAGCCATCTGAAGTTTAGAAAGCGTCTTTGCCTTGGTATAAACTTTGTTGGTGACAAATTATTCTTCTATTCAAATATATCTCAATATATTTTAGAATCAATAAAGAATGTCAAGTAACTAGCCAGATTTCGTTTGAAATAAATTGAATTTATTTGCGCAAATAATGTTGTTATTAAAAACCTGGTAATAGAACCATATTCACTTCCAAGTTTGTTTGGAAACCAAATATCGAATTAAATTATATATCTATATTTTTTTCAAGCTTTTTAGCAGCTCGAATACCATAAATATATTTATCTATCTTATCACTCAATTTCGGCGATATCTTTTCCTAAAGTCGTATGTGTGATTGCTGGGTTTCCACATGCTTCAGTGACATTTATATAATTAAATTGCACCTGGGTCTTCCAAGTGTTGTATTCGCACTCGGTCGAGTTCTTGCCGCACAACTTCATATATTTGCCGTTGTATTTTATCATAGTCACGTAAACATCACTCTGTTTATGCAGCTCAAAGATGACTGAAGCTGCAAAGGCCGGACCGTCCTCACAGTTTAAAGCTGATGTCTTGTTAAATCTGTATTTCTCCTCCACGCATTCGTACGAACTAAAGTTCATGTAAACCAGGAAAGGATAGATATCAGTATCGTGGCCGGACATAAAAGTCCACCTCAATTTAGAACTTGGGTTTTTTATTATATTATCAAAATTCTTAATGACTGTTTGGAGTTGAGGGGTGGCGAAGATGCGACTGGCATTTCCTCCAAACTTAAGATAATTGATGAAATCTTTCAAATGGAGATGATTCTGATAATCCAGGTTGGAGTAATCTGCAGGAAGCGTCCTTCCTACGAATTTATCAGATACAATAACATCTAAAACACCTGTAAGATTTGTGACATCAACTGATTTCGAGATATTAAATATTTTTTTCAATCGATCAAGGAATGGCTGGTATCTGATGTTCATCTCTTCTATGACCGAATTTGCCGCCACCACGTTTTTCTTTTCAATCGAGGAGAGATTTGGACATTCATCGATGAAGGGTCCTCCTGTTTTGTGTGGAACTATCGGAAGTCCACCAGGCAAACCGTATAAACTAGTATCATCCCCGCCAGAATCATCATCGCTGTATTTATAGGGTGGAACCAAATACTTCTTTTAGATGCCTTCGGGTAATCGCAGTCCCGACTCAAATCCATACAATCCGTTGATGTGCGCTGCTAGACTCATGATGGTTCTGTTGACATCTGTGCAATATATTTCTACCTCCGAATGATTGTAGGCGGGACTGAGAAAATTCAATGCATCCACATATTAGGCCCTGAGGTAGAGCCCAAGTGAATGATGCTGTCTCATGCCAACAGAGTTAAGTTCTCCCCAGAAGTATTTTTGCTACAGACCGTCGTAATAGTCATTGAGAGGATATCGAGCTCCATGGCGGAATAAGCTAGCAACCTGAACCAGCTCCGAGGTGCAAGCAGCAATAAAACTGAAAATAATGCAAAAAACGAACATCTTATGGATAATAAAAATATTTTTTTTTTATAGATTTATCTATAGATATAGTTATATATATTATTAGGATTAAATACTAACCAAAATGATGTATTGATTTGCAAAAATAATTAATTAATTAAGGCTGTGATGATAAGTCAATAATACTTAAATCTTAAGCAATATTTGATTTTTTTGTTAATATTATTAGTTATGATTTTTCGTAATTGAACTCCGATTGTTTAGTGTAGTGAAGAACAAATTTCAGATATATATATCTAATTGTATTTTAATAATTTGAAATAAAATTCGAGCATTGATTGGTTTTCTTGGCCTGATCATAAACTTCATAGATACCATCTGTAAACACACACATATTCTAAACGACCCTCCATCCCCTTATATTCAATTGAACATTATTTTTATCAGTCCGAGATTAATTTTTATATTTAAATAAATTCAATATTACATAAATATAAAAAAAACATTTAATTACATTAAAAAAATTGATATGCTAGTCATCCATTAAAAAAATAACAAAAAAATATTTTATCATTCATTTTTTTAAATAATGAAACTATCAAGTTCTACAACAAAAATATTTTAAAAGGTTCTACCATAACAAAATGATGTTGTTTTAGAAGATGTAGCGATAAACTTTATAATTATTACTGCACTCGTTTTTCTTTGACATTAGATGTCAGGAGATATCAATCAAGCCAGCCTTAAATGTTAAATAAGCCATCCATTGGACAAAATCCCTGATTTTTTGAGTCCCTCATTTATTTATTTCAGTAAATAATATATATAAATAGTGTTTTAACTATTAAATGTATAAATAAATGTTCAATACCGTGATATTATAATTATAAGAATAATTTATTTGTTTCAACACATCAAAAAATAGCATCGTTGTTAATCTCAACTTTGAGTCAAATGGATACACAGCCTATTCCTGTGGCTACTGAGCACCAGTTTGCCAAGCCATCCCATCCCATTCACAAGATCCTGATTACTGGGGGTCCATGTGCCGGCAAGACCACCTCAATTAGAAAGGTCCAATAACATTTCACTGCCAAAGGATATAGAGTCCTGTGTCTCCCTGAGCTCCCAACAATGATCGTGGAGAGTGGAGGAATGATTCTCATGGCAAAAATGACTGCTGAATAACGTGTGACCTTCCAAATGCTTCTCATCAAGACCCAGATATATCTGGAAGACTACTTCACCAAGTTGGCCTCGATGAGTGGAATGCCTTCACTAATCCTTTGTGACCGAGGATGTGTTGATCCTAGCGCCTATGTCAGTAAAGACGAATTTGACGTCATCATGGCAGCTGGAGGATGGAATCTTCAACAACTCAGAGAGAAGCGATATGAAGGAGTCGTGTTTCTGGTGACTGCAGCTGATGGAGCAGAAACTCATTACACGTTGGAGAATAATGCCGCTAGAAGCTAAGGCTTAGAACTGGCGAAAGAATTAGATCTGAAGACTCAAAATGCATACAAAACCCATCCAAAATTCAGACTTGTGAAGAATTTGCCAGGCAAAACCTTCGATGACAAGATCTCATCAGTCGTGAGTTCAATCGAACATATTTTGGAGGTCAAGTAGTGAACTATACATTGAGTATATGTGATATGATAATGATTTATTAATGTTGACTCATTTTTGTTTTGTTTTACAAATATTTATTTTGTATACAAATATATTTTCGGGAAAATGAGGTTCTTTCGTATATTTAAAGATTGAAAAATATGAAATATAGAGATACATTATAATAAAATGTCAATTAAGTTTAATTTTTTTAAGAGCAAAGTATAAACAAATTAAATATTTTTTAACTTGGTCTTTAAACATAAATGAAACAGCTCGCGGATTTTAGATGGGATGTGATGAATCCATCTCTCCTCATCAACGCCACAAAGCAGTCACACCGTCCCTACTAAAAGTCGCCCAAAGTCATTAAATCCCTCCTCAAAAAGAAATAATCATTAGAAAAGGTAGTCCACAAATATTTTGAGAGTCAGCAGGATAAAGCGAAGCAGTCAATTAAGATAAAATAGCCGTATCTCATAGAATTCGCAAATATTGTTACCCCGAGGAAAACACTCCGACAATAGCTCGGAGGGAAGACGAGCACGAAGAAAAAAAATATCAAAAGCCAGGCAGGTTCGGCTACTGCTTTACAAAGGAGCATCCATAATGTGAGAGACAAAAACTTTTCGGGCAACAAATATCACACAAATCTGGACAAACTGCGACTCAGCAATCTCATCAACTCGCAACTCTTGAACGAGTACCAATATAGATCAACAATTAAAAAATAGCCAGATATCAAAATCACCAAAAACTAAGAGGGTGTGTACGAGCTTGACCTGGAGCAAGACGATCCCAAACTTAATCAAATCCGATTCGTCGTTGAAGCAGAACAGGTGCAGGAATAGCGACTGGCCGAAATCAAGAAAAAAGTACACAATGTCAACAGCAAAGTTCGTTTTAAGGAAGATCTGGAGACTCAGGCACGCCAGTAAGCAGTAGAACAGTATCTTCTAAACTTTTGCAAAGCGGATCCCACGATTAACGACCTTATGACCCTGTAAAAAAACAATAATAGACTGTAGGCTGTACGAGGTTTTTTGAGTGAGTTAGAGAACATGAGAGTCGAGTAAAATAAGCACACCAGAAAGTAACACCCAGTGAAAAATTAAATGAAAGTGATGAGAAGTGCTTCCTTAAAAGCCCATCATACTATCGAAGATATAATGAAGAAAACAGGGGACTATGAGAGTCTGAAAAAACATATTAATAAGCTCGCAGAAGGAGACATCAAGATCCTCGAATAGATGTTTGTTTCGAAAAAAGCTAAGTAAAATTCTAAATCCATAGTCCTCGAGCAACTAGCGACGAAAAGAAAGTCCCAGTTATATGAGCAAATTGATCAGTAAACGCGATGAAATCATAAGGGAGGAAATTGAAGTGATATTATTAATTATCTTAAACAAATAACGCAAGTCTATTTATGAAAAAATAGGTATTTTACTATCAGAAGCAGTGTATCTTTTAAAACATAACAAATGTATTAATCAGTCTATTTATTTTATTAAAGTAGGTTTCTCCCAAAAAACATTGAATGTACTGTTTGTTTCTTATCTATTTCCTACAAGGAAAATGGGCTGATTGGTATTTTTTATATCAAATTAAGTTATCCAGCGATACTTTCCAATTATATATAAAAAAATAGAAAATTAAATATATAATTACATCATTTAATAAACAAAATCAATACCCAATAAATTAAGAGAGAGATAAAAAAAACACATGGACTTTCAATAATTCATTCTTGAACCGCGCGACTAAAATTCAGAAGATCATAATAAATTTGAGTCGCAAGCTGACTCTACCTTCCATCAGATGGAGTTCGACAATGAGGGGGACAGCGAAACTGATGGCAAAGTCAGCACATCGGCAAGTGGTCACACCCAGTTCATTCGCAAGAGATTCGACCCGATTGAAGACAAAGGGAGATTAGTAAAATATTAAGAAGACCCAACTTAGTATAAGAAATTGAGAAAGTAAAGAAGGAATTGGTTCTCTTTTTTTTTATTATTATTATTTGTATTAGTATAATTGTTTAAATTTACAATTTGTTATTCTATTTATTTTGATTTGTTTTATGTAAAATTTAGGAAAATCCAGAATCGACACAGCGCAGTAAAGGTACGATCAAAAAAACAGAATGTTTTCGAAGCTTTATCATCGGAGGTGCATTCCCTGAGGCATAGCAACTCCGAGCTCACCTTAACAAATGCAAAATTGCAGGCATAGAACAATATGCTGAGGGAAAGAGTGGCGTTCCTGTAGAAAGCTATGCTCTTTGGGAAAAGCTAAACAAAAAGTTAGGGAATGCAAGACACTAATCCCTCTGTCCAGGACGATGATCGTAGAAGCAACTACTCACATATTGAGAACCCATTTTAGATGGCTGACGACAACAGAAGCATATGGTCGCGCCGTTCTAATAACTCAATCGGAAGTAGCTGGTTAACACTTGGAATATTTACTTTGCTCCTCGCCGTCATCACGTTGCCGGAACAAGGTATGCCTCAAGAGTCAAAGGTGATGGTGGCAGCGAAAATCGAAGATATGCACTCGAATAATCACTAACTTGGCCTAATTCTGAAATAACTCTACCAGAACAGCATACTTCTTGACAATGTGAAACACTGTTTCAAAACAGTCTGTGTGATCTTATACGCCTTTTATCTGTTATTCGTACTTTACAAATACATGCCGATGATCAAGAGCAAACTCAAGCTCAAGAGATTCTGAATTTGTTTAATTCCTCTAAATTTATATACATAAGGAGATGAAGTTTACTAAGAAAAAGATAATATTTGGTGAGTGTTTTAATGATTATAATATATATTGAAAATATAAAGTGTGTTTTTTAAAGATTTTAAAGAAAAATATATTTTATGATAAATAGCTCCAAAAAAACATAGCCATCAGCCCAGGCAAATATTAAAACTCTCCCGAAGCCAGAGGACAAGTATGTCAACTTCAGAGGACTCATCAACGGGGTCTATGACAAAGGATTTGATAAAACAGAGGCGGAGAGCCTCCTCAAATAAATAAACCCTGATTCAGATGTGTTGAACAGCCTTCTTGAATTTGAAAAAAAGATCGACAGCCTCATCAAAAAGTAATAACTAAAACAAAAATAAGACTCTATGTTGCATAAATTAATTTATCTAAAATTTAGAAAGAAGTATGATCTGCAAGAACTGAACATGCGTCCGGCAAGGCGAGTCAAGAAGGTGCTGAGGCTGCATGTCATATAGGAATTGAATTAAGACAAATACGCCCATTCATTGAAACTTAAAGGTTACATATTCCCAGTGAAAGAAGCACATAAAGATCTGAAATTTACTTCCTTTTTCAAGCAGATTAATATAATATTTCCTTCATAATCCACTACTAACATCTCAGTAAACAAATTTCAAATAATTGTTATAATTCTAATCTATATTTATTTGTCATTTTTGTACATTTTATTAACAATAGTGGAAAAAATCTCAGACTCCAGTCGTAGAAAAGGATGGGATCATCTTCAATATCAACCCAGCACCAAAGTGTGATGTTGAACTCTTATTTCATATGTTGAGCAGTCCTCCGAAATTCAAAGTTGACCCTGCCCTCCAAAGAGTTGTCAAAACTGACCTTGCATCGAGAACGACCATCCTTTAAGCGATATGGCAATATGTCAAGTTACATAAACTTCAGGATTTATAGAACAAAGAAATCATTAACACGGACGAAGCGATGAAATTCGTAAAAACATTATTTAACAAAGACTTACGCATCAATACATACATATATTTAATATAATCTTAGGCTTTCAAATGCTAAAAACTCCCATTTTCGTCAATCAATGGAAGGGTAAGATAACTATTGCTTCCTGCAGATCCTCTGAAGATTAATTTTTCGATCAAAGGATAATTCCAAGAAAGGATATTCGATTTCGTTGTTGAAGTGGAAGTCAGAGCAAAAGTCGATGTCACTCCGTTCCTATCTCAGCGGAGTGCTGACGAGCGTAATGACAAATCAACGGACAATCCGTACTTCTACCTCCACCAGAAGCAGAAAAAAATTGAGAAAGCAATAGCTGATCAGATGGAAAAGTTGAGAAAACATGCTTTAGTGAAAAATATTTATAAGAATTACAATGAAGGCACGATCGAGGCGATTGTGAAGGAGCAAAATCAACTTTTAAAACAGCTGGCTGAAGCCCAGAAAAAGGAAGACTTAGGTCAGCTCGACTTTTTGCTCGATAACGATGATGAGATTGAAAGAGAAGTAAAAGGGTATTTTGAAAGCACAGCCAACTCAAAATTATAGTGATATAGTCTTAAATAATTAGATATTCACATATTTATAAAGAGTAAAAAATATTATTATCATTGTTCTAGTTGAATAATAAAAACAGTAAAATCTTATATAGAGCTCAAAGTTATTCAATGAACCCAAACATTGGAACGTTTGTAGGATCTGATGACCCTATCGTTATGCTCGTGGAATAATTAACAATATACAACGTCCCAGATTAAAATACATTTAAAGGTCTATGCCTTCTCGCCAAGGTTTACGAAAACATCAGACAATACCCTGACCAAGATAAATATCGTCATCTTAAAAAATCCAACAGTGCTGTGGCCTCTATGCTCGAACTAACAGGTGCGCTCGATCTCTTGACGGGAACAGGATTTATATAACAGATTGATGGAATTCACTATGTAGCGGAAATAAATGATAATCACTAGATTGTCAGTCGAGTTCATCGATCTTTGGCGAGCAAAGTAAGCAGCTTCGAGCTTGTAAAAGTGCATGATCCTGAAAAAGCGAAGGAGTACAATAAGCGAAAGCAGGAAAGAGCACAGGAGCTGGCCTACCGAGCGAGCCTATTGCAGAAAATAAAAAATGACCGAGCAGAGTATAACCTAAAACAGTCATCAATAAAAAAATGATGTTCTAAGATATTTATTTGGCAAAAATATTTGATGCCGTCCATAATTAATCCGAATATTTATTTTAATGAACAGCATCTATTCCACGAAAATATGGTATACATTATTTTTTTCAATAAATGAAGATAAGCTGTATGTATGGGACACAAAGTAGACAAGAATTATGATCATACATGAAAGCTTTCACCACATCCACATTTTCCTTTCTAGTTTGGGTTGACGAATACAAATTATTACGAGGTATCAGTGACAACATAATCCATTTCAGTTCCAACCAAAGCCATCAATGCCTAAAGAACAATATAAGTGTATTTATTATAAAACAAATATTTTCATTATAGACTCTAAGTTTTTTTCCTTTTCGTTACCTTGCTATCTATTACTATTTTAATTCCATCCTTTTCAATTACCTCGTCGAACCTGTCGTGTTTGTCGACATACTGCATAGAATACGATAGCCCATTGCATCCTCGTTTAGTCAAACTAATTTTAACTCCTATCTATTTCTTTAAAGGCTGTAAATACATTATTATTTATTTTATAATTCCTTTTTTTTTTTACTAGTTTGTCGTTGTTCTTCATCGTCATCAAGAATTTGAGTCTTTTGAGTGCTGCATTTGTCTAAGTTTTCAAATAGTTAATGTTTTATATTGATTTTAGAACGAGAATGATATTGGTTACGACTTGGATGAATTATCTATTGGCGGTTCCTAGTGCGGAGAAGGCAGCAAATGGACGCAGTACACTAAACATAGAATTATAGTTCTGAGATGAGTTATATGAATATTTTTTGTTTTTTGTTTTTCGTTTTTTTTGTAGATATTAAT
The DNA here is from genome assembly GCA_022606495.2 of Halesus radiatus. Lineage (NCBI taxonomy): Eukaryota > Metazoa > Arthropoda > Insecta > Trichoptera > Limnephilidae > Halesus > Halesus radiatus. The sequence continues at coordinate 12,437 of JAHDVE020005535.1, forward strand.
ATTCTAATATTTTTGATTCTATTATAATTATAATTAAGTACAATTCCTTTTGACTTAAAGTATTGTACAAAATTCTTTTGAACAGTCCTAGAAAAATAAGAAGATAGATAGGTTTTTTTGTCAAATATATTATTTATATTTTTTTTCATTTCAGTTACTTTTATTTAACTGTTTGGGCTTTGATACCGATAATATAGATCATTTAATTTGCCACGTTTTGCATTAAAAACCAAAAACTATTTTGAATGAGAATAATCTGTTTTAAATAGACAATTCATGTATTTGTATTCATTTTTTATATATTGTGCTTCTTTGATGAAATTATAAATAAATACATGGATATTTTATAATATATCTATATACTCAAGAGATAATGGTGGTAAACAAAATTTACAATGTAATTTCACTTCTTAGTTGGCTGGCTATTTTTATCCTCACTCTCAACGTACTTGTATTTCAGCCTGAAAAACTCAAAGAAACCAACGCTCTGAATTTCGAATTACAGATATGGATCCTCAGATTCATTCAAACCTTTCAGATCTTGGACATCTTTTTCGTTGTTTTGAAGGTGACAAAAGGTATCATCCATCTTATCTCAGATTATCTTGTTTCTTTCCTTTCTTCATGTTTTATCAAATCATAGGCTCGCTACTTGGATCCTTGTTGCAGAGTGTCGGTCGATTGGTGGTAACTTGGGTATTCATGTCGACCGAATCATCTCCCCACCCAGTCGCGCACGTTCTTATTGCTTGGTCTCTGGCCGATACTAACCGATCTCTTTATTATCTCACTAAAAACTCACTGACCACCCTTCTGCGATACAACGGATTTCTAGTACTGTATCCCTTAGGGGTATTTGGAGAAATGCGTCTAATTTAGGATTATTTGAAACGCAATTCGCCATATTTGACTCAGAATGAAGTCTACGGCATCCGTGCTATCCAGGTGAGCATTGTAGTGGGATTCCTCTATTTATTCAAGTATATGTTAAATAACAGGAGAAAAGCTTTGTCCAGCACAATCAATGAACGAAAATCGACAATACCACAACTTAGTCAAAACGTAATAAAGGGAAATCAAGCTGGCTAGAAATGTGATTGAACTGGATTCATCATACAATTTATCATTAAACTAAGGGTTGAAAAAATATGTATATTATGACTTAAGGAGATTTAACTAAGAATTAAAAAAAATATGTTGATTGAGATTTTGAACAATAATTCAATATATTGGTTTAAAATACACACAACCTAAAAAAAATATGGTGATATTTATACCACTCAATCGTAATATTAACTGTTATAACTCGTTAAAAAATGGTTATCATTGAAGATTTGTTTATAAAGTATTTTATTCAAAGCTTATTCATGGCGTTCCTATCACCAGAATCTCGTGTTTGGTTAGAAATGAATGTAGCTTTTTGGATAAGTCTGATAAATGGTTCTATGTATAGGCACAATTTTATTGCGATAATTCTACATTGAAACTCTCTGTAATTTCTCCTCTTTATGTGGAATCAAATTTTCAAAGTTCTAAGGTGGAGATTTTATAGTATTATTTTGTTTGATCTTTGGTCGAGGTTTGGTTAAGTGTGTTGATTCTGCTTAAGTATTAATGGACTCTATTTATTCACCCATCTACTTACTTGATGGCTAAAGAAACTGGAACCCATGGATTAAATGGGTTGCTGCATCTTCTAAGACATCTTTAATCCACGTATGATACAATTAATTAATTTTAAAGGTGGTTAAGAAATAGATGAGTTCGGTTAGATAGTTCTAAAAGACAATTTCTTAGTCCTAACTATTATTCATTCCGAGATGAAGTTTTATCTGGAAATGGAGTCTAACAATTTCGGACTTTACATTTCCTTTAGGATTAGTCTTTAGTATTCTACAGGTAATAAGTGCGTGGACGAAACGAACGTAACTTTGACATTTCAGTAAATCTAACTATATATGTATCGAATCATAAATTCAAGAATGGTTATATTATTTTACTTAACTCAAATAGGTTAGACATTCAAGTCCATAATCGATGGGTTTGCCCTTCTTAGATTGTAAAATAATATTTGCCAATGTTTTAATGGGCAGTTGAAAGAATTTCGGGATAATGTTTTCAATGTAGAGTATGCCGATTCGAGGACAAGGACAGTTAATGCCAAGTACAATGCATTCGTTGAAAAGAGTGACGAAAGATATGAAGTTATCGACGAAGTTATTCCTTAATGCGACAGTAATTAGAGTCTAAATGTTGGATTTCAAGAAATATTCATTCGATGTCGTTGCTATAAAATCCATTTAATAAAAGAGATAAGTCTATATATATATGTTAATTAATTGTTATTTAGTGATTTATTTTTTGCCCAATATTATAATTGTTAATGATAGTTAATAGAAACCCTAAAATAATATTTAATGGCTCCTTAATCATTTATAAGATAGGCTCTAAAAATATGTATATATACTTGGTTTTCCAAATTTATTAATCTTACATGATGTTTATAATATCAATATTTTTTAAAAAGACATTTTAATAAATTGTCTGTATTTATTTTAGATAAAGATATCCATATATATCTACGCTATTCAAGTGTATACTTTTACTCCAATTTATTCCAGGGATTTTTTCTTCTGCCTGACCTTCATTGCTTGCGAGCTTGAGAAATTATTCCCAGTCAAATAAAAATGTTTGAGCACACGGTTTCCAGCAACAAATTACGGGATCTTATCTAAACAACCTTCAGTTAAATGATTAGCAGTCAGATTTAATGTGTGGGCGTATTAGTAGCTCCGCAGATGGGTCAGCAAAGTGGCGAATCCTTCGTCAGTGATCTCGTTTTTGACCAGCTTGATGAGACCGTATCTTTTGCCCGATTTTCGGATATAATCCATAATGCTCTCAAGATAATAATCCTTAATATCTATGAACAAAAATCAGAGGTAATAATGAATAAATCTCTGGTTTCATAAAAAAAGTATCTTTACCTAAGCCTATGAGTTCGAGGTTGGGTCCTTCCTGCTTTTACATAAGAGAAATAATATTTTCTATCTTTTGGCGCTGTTAGAATTTCATGTCTCCAGTGTATTTAGCTTTGCTCTATCTTCGCTCTTTTACTCCTGGTGATTTTTCCACTCTATCCCTACTTAACTATTGAAATGATGATAAATTCACTTGTGATATGTTGGCAACGCCAAGGTTGTTGCCTTTATTGGTACTGTCTTAGCAGGTTTTCTTGCGAGTGAGGCCAACTGAAGTGCGGTCTCCTTTGAAATTATTAAGATCTTTGAAGTCGAAGTCAAGTTGGTTAGTCAAGATACTAGTGCTATTCGAGACTAAATTTGGGCGTGGAGGCAAGAGACTGTTTCGTTTCTGGGTGACATGGGTATTGTCATGAGTTTATTTCCCTGGTGCCAGAGACACTCTGGCAGGTGACTTATTTCCGATGCTTTTTAACTCAGGCGTTCCCAAAATATTAGTTGAGTCAAAATCAGCTATTTCAATGCAATGACTGGCTCTCTATTTGTTCACGCTTTTCCCCCTTTTATTGTCCAATAAACTTGTCGGAAGCTCCTGAATCTTTATAAAATCGCCTTGCCGTAATTTAAGTTTTAAACTATTGGCTATGTCTCGATATTTATTTTTAATTTAGTCTTCTATTTTCTTGATTGCGGGCTTGAGATCCATGATTTTTAACTTGACATCCTCAATTTATTTCTCTGACAACTCGATGTTGGGTGGACTGGACTTGCCAAGCTCGAATTTGATAAGTTCAAATTGCTGTTTGATTAGAGATTCGATCTGTATCGACTTGTCAATCTTTTCCTACATATCATTAAACTATGTATTTCTGCAGTCTCTGACAATCTAGTCAATCTCTCGTTCAAGTTGCGCTTCTCTTCGATTCAAAATTTAATGGTATATCTATTTTTTTGGTCGAGAGGCTAAAAGAATAAGTTTTGTATATAAAAATTGTCAGTTCGCTTTTTAATTTTTGAATAGTTACTTTAAATATGTCTCTGGCTTAAGATTTGAGTTCTACTCTTAATGTTTCTGCCCCAGTTACAACAACGTTGGGAGGGTAAAGAATGTTCCTGGTAAAGTTCGCTAAATTTTCAAGTTCCAGCTAAAGTTATTCGATCAACTTCTGTAAGTCTTCTTTTCGTATATTGGATACCGACTCCACTTCTTTCCCTTTGTGCTCCCCAAAAATAAAGCAATGAGAACATATCATTTGTCCATCGGCTTTGCACCTGAGATCTCTGGGTTTCTGATGAATTTGGCATAGATCCGCTGCAGCCTCAGACATACTGTTCATCTTCACTGCAAGTTGCTGTCGATTTTTTGAAATAGATTGAAACTTTGAATTTCGCAAAGTCTTAATTATTATCATGTTCTTCGGAACCTCATCAACATCTTTTCGAAATGTATGCGTACGACTACAATAAAAACAAAATATTTAGATGGAAAATAATGGACATGACAGATTTCAATATGTTCTTTTTTTAAAAATTATTACTCATCCAAAGGACAACGCAGAATGAATTTGCGGTCAGGTCTTTAGAATAGAGCACGGATACATCTTTAGCAACAGCTATGGCCGCATTAAGGGATGAGTCGTGGAAATCTCTCAAATTCATCAAACTCCTTCTTACACATTGGACATTTTAACTCCATATCGATTATTTTTTTTTAAATTTATATGTTATAAAATATATATAAAAAATCCATACAGGGAAAATGAATTTTAGATACAAAATGTTTAAATCGCTCGTTAAGGGGAATTCTGATTTACCGATTTTTCAAAACATCAAAAGATCCGTGAAGATGAGTAAAATAGCCGAGTTCCATCATCTGAAACGACTTGAGGAGATTTAGCAAGCTTTAAAAAATGACAGTAGCCTAGCTCCTACTCCGATTCACCCCATCAATATTATTCTGTAGTCTCTGAAGTAGAATTTGAGCTTCCTCGAAAATCTAAGCAAAAGGAGCGCAAACTACTCGTAGAACTATTTGAAGCAGGAAAAGCCTCAGATCGACGGAAAAACCTATGGCTGGGTGGTTGGAATTTTAAGAACCTACTATAAAAGTATACAAAGCATTTTAGAAGGGAAAAGAGAGGTCTTAAATGACCCGAATTTCATTCTTTATGATGGAGAAAGCGTCCAGCAAAAACAATAATCGTTTGAAGTTAAAATTAGGTTTTTACTTGGATTGACAAAAAAATGACAAAATACAAAAATATATAACATCTTCTATAAAAGTTAAATTTGTCACAAGTAAAAAAATTAATAAATTATTCCACTACGCCTGCTGTGGAAGAATTATAATATTGAATCAGCCTCCGATTCGCACACCTTCTCCAGCAAATGCATCGAAGTTCGATCGGTTGTTTGCGTCATTTGGATTTCGATATATGTAGGGATTGGTGTTGTTTCTAGGAACTCCTCCGGTGTTGTTTGTGTTCATACGGTCTCCCGTTTCATCCGTATTTTTGTCTCCGAGTGCTTAATAAATCAAATAGCCAATTAAACTATTAACGAAATGTCCGATCATGAGTAGAATCCACCAAATATTGTTCATAGTATTACTCCCCCAATGTCGCTCTAAAAATACCAAATGAATAGACATAAAATAAGATACATTTTAACTGAAACAAGTAGTTATTTATATATTTAATCGAAAAAGAGAGATAGGCTTTTTATGATTTACTTCCAATCACAATGAGTCCAACTTGGTCAATTGCGGCAAGCGATGCTATTAGACTAAACAGTGCGAAAATAGGAATGTAACGTCTGTCTTGACAAAAGAACGTGAGTGCCAGGGATAGTACTAGAAAGAACAGTACCATTATGTTGGCTACCCCCAACATAATTTAGAGTATTATGAGTAAAACAGTTAGGATCGAGGCTATGACCAGAAATACAGTTGCCGACATACAATTTCTATCGATATAAAGAAGATTCTTTTTTAGTTATTATTTTGTAGATATTGACTATCTATTTTCTATATATATATATATATATATATATATATATAAACTAATATTTATTATTTAGATAAAACTTTGATAAATTTCACAAAATTATTTAAAATAATATTATGACGATACCAGCATTGAATTTAAATATTTTTTTATCTCTTTATAAAAATATCAATTAGGTAAAAGGTTTATATTTAAATAAAAAGAATTCCTATGGTATTAATAATGAGAAAAAAAAATATGGAACAGTCTCTTGGAAATTAATGCAAAGATTTAAATTATCAATTAGTACAACACTTCTTGCGATTCTTTTTGGGATCGGATGACTAGATCAGCTCTTTACTTTCATGAAGCTGGATGGGCTATTTCGAAAGGGGCGGCATATCACTTGTTTAATTCATTCCAGAATTATGATTTCTCTTTGGGTTGCCGAATGACGATGTTTCTGAAGGGGTTTTTTGGGATGACGATTTGGATAGTGCTTTAGTTATTGTATCGATGGTGCCGAAAAACATGGCTTCGATATTTTATCCGGTACAGGCAGACACTTGGTAAAATGGCATGTTTTCTCTTAATAGGAGAGCATTTGTTTTTGATTAATCGAAGTTTTGTTCCAGGTCCAGCTTGTTGCCGCAGAGGATTGAAACTGTCTGGGAACCTCTGTTCTCTTTGAAGAGGTTGATCCATTTATCTATATTCGTAAGGGAGTCCGGGTTGGTCAGATCAAAGATGTAAATTGCGCAGACGGCGTCTTTGAGGTAACTCGGAATCAAGCTCCGAAATCTCTATTGACCAGCGGTGTCCCAGAGTTGCAAGCGATAATTCTGATTTTTATATGCCATGTTTTTCCCCAAGAAGTCAATACCAATTGTAGGCTAAACAATGAAAATATAGAGAAATCACAAATAATTTGTTCATCGATGTATTTATTATGTTATATTTTTTAAAAATGGTACGTTGCTTTTTTAATCAAACTTATCATTGATGAAACGTTCTATTATGCTTGTCTTACCAGTGTTCTGGTCTCCAAGGAATACTATTTTGAATTTGGTTTTGCCACTCAGACTGCTTTGGGATTTACTCATATTGTCGATTAGATTATTTTTTTTTGCTAGAATGCCCAGAATATTTTATTGTTATCTTATTCTGAAATATACGTATATAGATATAAATAAGAAATAGATTTTGTCTCAATATCATAGTTGCTTAAAAATAATTCAATTATAAGAGTATAGTAATATTTAATCGAACCTCTTTCTAAACAATTGTTTAAAATTTCACAAAAAACATACATTGTTGTATAGCTATATATATTTTTCCAAATCTACTGCTATATATAATCTCATTAAAATTCAAAACCTGTCTTTGATTTTATAGCGTACAGGAGTTTTTCCTTAAGAATTTGCTCATTTTTATAGTCTGGGATGCGCAGGATGTTCATGCAGGTGTGCGCAGTTGGCAAGAAGGACACTTCGTTGCTTTTAGCAATACAAAAATTCGGCTTCATGTAGGAAAACCCTAAGGTCGGGGGCCGAGAGCAACTTGTTACAAACAATAGTAATTCCGACTTTTCTTGTTGTGGAAACTAGTTGAGCACTTTCCAGAAATGAAGCACGGTGGTATCAGTCGGAACATAACCGTTATAAATGGTATTATACTTGAGTTAACTGACATCGAAATTTGCTTACTGCCCTGAAATCAGAAGGTTCGTTTCTTCGTGGTTGAACATTTTTAGCCATTATTTTTTGACGACTCTTGTAAATCCTCTCAAGACATCGTTGCTCCGAGCAGATAATTGCGTGTTTACTTTATAGTTGGTCAAAGCAGCCACATACATTGACTTATTTGAGTTATTCAGCATGATTTGACTTCCGTTGGGAATCAACTCGATTTCGACTACTTCTCCATCGACTATCTCTATGCTGGAGAATGAAAGTTCAAGATTTGCAACATCCTCATGTGTGTGCTTAATATAGACAAGCGTCTTGTAAAGGTCTCTGTCAATATATTTTAGATCCTCGAAGGTATTGGGTCGACCCATGAGAGTGTTGAGAAACGGGGCAGCAAATTTAGGTTCGATAAGAATATTTTCGTACAGGGCTTTTCCCAACATCATGCCAATGAACTCATAGTATTTGCGAGTTTCTTTGGTGGCTTGAGATTTTGTATTCGGAATCATTTCCTTATCGAATGTTTAAGTGAATAGGCCATATATTGGGTCAAGTCCAGTTCTGATTTAAGTTAGATAAAAAGAATAAGAATAAAAAATATAATTAAAAATAAATGTGTAAAATTTACTTGAGCACTCGGTTGATAAACTATTTGATGATTCCCCCTCCATCGACTCCTGGTTATTGTAGTCCTTGTTGGTTAATAAAAACAATCTTATATTTCTGCTGCAATTATTTGTCATAGCAGCAAGCAAATGCATCTCTGAATTAATTTCCTCGCTGGACTATAACAGTGTGAGCTTCATCGTAGTCATCATCGAAGTGGAGGTTCCGATTGTAGTTCTTCTTGTCGTCCTTGATCATCTGCCGCAGCTTCACGATCCTATCCTGAAAGCTAAATCCAAATGGAACAAGCATTAGGAGTCTTTAAGTTTGGCCTACTTTTCCGAAGCTGACTGCATTAATGTCAACATTCAATCTGAATAAACTGAGATCGAGTACTTTTGTTCGAAAACACTTGAAGTACAGGATGTTTAGTAGATCTGCGGAATGATCCAACAGAGTTGATTGACTCGTGACGACAGTCATCTTTAGAATAATGCGCTTCAACAGTAAAATAATATGCCTGATCTCATCTATATCAAAGCTCTTTGTAGGATCCCGAAACTATATGTCGTCCATTTTCGAAAAAAGATAATATTGACTTCGAATGTAAAACTCTAAGAGACATATTTCAGACTAATTTTTTGTTGAAACCAAATCGAGCTCTTCAATGTGGAAGCAGGTTCTCACAAGATGGCCAAGCAATGAGAGAGTTTCCCTGTCGCTAAATTATTGATATTGCTCGAGTTGATCAAATCGACTCTGTAGGAGATTGTACAACTTGCCCAGCCCTTTAATAATGGAGTCTCCCGAAAATAAGAATGGTTGATTGATTGCCGCTTTGATTGAGTTCTTAAATATCTCTGTGAGTCTGGTAGAGTAAAATTAAAGATCAACAATAGATAGCATTTGGCTGTAAGTGGGATGCCTTTTGATTTTGTTTTAAATTCTTTTTTTCTCGCTGTAGTCGATTTATTCCTCTTCAATCCACATTCTATTCTTATAGAGTTAGTGTTTGCATTGCTATTCAGTTGCAACGAACAATCTTGAGAGAATTTCGCAGTGAACCTTGATCATCGAGCTCAAAAGAGACATTTTTTGAGGAGTCAGTATTTCGGATATGATGAGTTTGATATTTTGGAGAGTAGCCTTATATTTAATATCTGGTTCCAATAAAAGCCATGTGCTCTCAGGTGCAGAGCTAAAAAACTTGTATTTCATCAGTTCGTTGAGTAAGAGTTCAAGTGTCGCTGTTGTTTCGATTGGGATGTTAAAAGCCATATTAGCCAAGACTTTGGGAGTTATGCATAGAATTTACAAATGGGGAAGGATCAAATATCTGAGATACCCTTATTTACTGATATTATTCGAGGAGAATAGTGAAGCTACAGTTTCAGCAATTTTCTTGTCCTTACTTAACAAATATTTAATTGGAGCCAAGTTGCCTGCATCAGCCACTTAACCAATGAACTGCTCAATCAGCCGTGAATGCAGGCTATTCGCACGATAGTCAAAGAGTAAAAACCTGATCAGCTTTAATAACTCAAAATATTGAAAGGAAGCAGGATGGTTCAATATATTTCTGATGATAGGGTTTTTGTCCGTCTATGTGACCAGTACACTGACAAGCATATCGATGTACTACTTGTGCATTCGGTGGTTGCTATCTCGCATGAAGACTACAGTTTGCATAAAGAAGGGCATTTTCATCACTCCGTTTGACATCATCTTCGTAAACTTGTCTGAACTGGTTTCGGATTTCTTAACGACAATGAGACCAAGTTTTTAGTAGTTATCTTGGATAATCGGTTTGAGATGTTTGGAGTTGGAAATAACTCTTCGCGCCAAAGCTTGAACACGAATAGAAGTTTTGAACTGAGCAGCTAGTTTATCCACGGCTTACTTCTCCTTTTTCTTCTTTTTGAGAAACTACGCCTTCATATCGACCCTTCCAAAAATATTTTTGTTCATTTGAGTATTTTTAAGAATTATTATTTTTTAAAATACTATCAAAAAAATTACAAATATAGCTAGAGTTTTTTTCTATTAATTAGTTATTTTTTTAAAACCCATAAATTAAAAGAGTGATTTAAGGAATAGAAAAAAAAAAGGATCAGTTCTTATAAATTCCAACTAATATATACAACATGGCAAATAATAGACTACTTTACAAATATCAAACTAATAATCGATTATTATTATTGTTATAAGACAAAACAAATATTGAAGCTTCCAATAAATCAAATATTTGATTATTAATATAATGAAGGAAGGAGACCCATTTCTTCAACATTATTTTTTGATAATACCAGCAGGTTTTGCAATATCTCAATTGTTCAATTCATCTAATATATTTTGGCAACAGATATTTATATGTATATTGATGTTGACGACTGAGATTTTTATGTAAATTTGAGAACACGCAAGCAAAAACCTCATCGAATGGGGACAGCAAGTTCATACTGAAACACACAGACTAACTATAAGTACTATGGTTGTCTTGGGTGGTTGACCAGAAAGAGTAACTCTTTTAATATTGATCAGATAGCGTTAGTGTCATCAAATTTTAATATCAAACTGACGTACTTTTTATCATCATAATTGAAATATAATGTTTCTTGAACAAAATATAATATTATCAACTAAAACTAAATTTGGATATGGGTTTCAAAAAAAATATTTAATTCAGAAAATGTGTAAATAACATTAATATCTGGATATGCCTGTGTAAAATGTATATTTTGGGAATAAACTACTTTTAAAGAAGAAGAAGAAATAAATTAAAAAGATTAAGTTATATTTTTATATGATCTTAACCAAAAGTAATTTTTCCCGATTTTAACTAAAAATTGTCTTAGCAAGGAAGTTAGACCTTTCGCTTGATACAACAATAAATATTTTTCTTCACCTCTACAATTATAGACATCCTAACAAATGTTAAGAATCTTTGAGACTTCTAGGAGTCAGAATTAGGAGTAAGATGGTATATTATTACCTATTTATGTAAATGATTTTATCAAACATACTTGAGTTTCAGATGTTTTTTTTTTTTTTTAGTGTTTTCAGTCTTTTTTCCATTCCGACCCTTTTTTATTTTCCTAAAAAGACGTACGGATATCGTATCGAAAATGACTTTATTTTTTTTAAAAAGTATAAACACACTCAAATAACCAATCTAACATGGCTAATTTATAAAAAGTGTATTTAAATACTTATTAATTTCATAATTCAAATAAATTATATATAATGAAAAATCGTATGATATTTAATAAAGACCGTTCGGTACAAATCAAATAGAAAGTAACAATAATTCATTTTTCCTTTTTGTTGCTAATTTTATCCGTCACGATCTGTTTTAGCTTTTTGAGCTATTCGGAAAGAAGTTGTATCTCCTCATTATTTGAAATTTGACTCTTTAATTTTTTATGGTTTTCCTTTTCTGCTGCTAACTGTCTCTTCAACTGATTAATCTCCTAAAAAGCTGTTTCCACCTTTTCGTCACCTTCCTCATGCTTGGAAAGTCCCTTTTTATCCTCTTTGTAACTCTTCGATAGTTAGTGGACATGTTGTTCCTTGCCCATCGTCTTGGCCATGTTCTTTAAACTCTTCATCTCTTCCTTGATAAAACGTGTTTTATTTTTGGCTTGTTTCAACTCTCTTTCGAGATTCTAAATTTATTCGTCTGATTGCTCTACGTTGATATCTTTGATTAATGTAGTTGGGTGTTTTTTCTTTGAAAACTGAGTGGCTCGTTATTTTTTTTTTTAAGTCAAATCTTGGTATTCTTTCTACAGCCTCTGATTCTCCTTGAAGAGTAGCAACTTTTATTGGAGCTAGATTTCGATTTGATCTTAAATTTGATTTTTTTTAACTTCGATGAGGGATGTTTTTTTCTTGTAGTAATTTTCCATATTTTGCATTTGAGTAATTTGGTGAGATTTATAGTTTGTGGTTGTATCTTTATTCTGGCCATTTTAGGTCAGGGATTTTTCTCTAGATTCCACAACATGATTATGGTCAGAAGGAAGTTTCTGTACTGATACTATCTGGGACTGAAATGTTCCTTTCGGAGGATTGTTCAAATGGAGAGGTTGAGTATTGTTATTGCTGTTGGTGGCCGATTGTTTGCTGCTGGCTTTATTGAGTAAGATGAAGGTCTGAGGATTTAAGCTCTGTTGTTCTTTGTTTATATTGGGGTGCGATTATATGTATTATTATCGTTAGTCTTGTCTCGACATATTTCTTTTACCAGCAGCTGCTGTATTAGTGGGAGATGACGACTTCCGATTTTGGAAGAAGCCTGTCAGCTTGTTCTCGAGAGTCGCCAGTTTTTAGTTGGTTTTGTTGATGTCGTTAATCTTGGTGGAAAATAATGTATCCTCCTCTGCTGACTGATTTAAATACATTTTTTTTTTATTTGTAAAGCCTATTTTATAAGATTAATAATCAATAATCTGATTGAAACAATATTAACGATATCAATATTTTCTTTTCTTT
>JAHDVE020005536.1:0-70139 GCA_022606495.2 Halesus radiatus
TTCATAGTTTTTTTTTATCAAGAAAAATAAATAAAATTAAAAAATAAAAATACGTCTTCTACGATATATTCTCGTCTAGTCTAATCTTACAAATAGGGCTCTCATTATCTCATAATAATGAACGTAATACAAAATACTTAATATCTTGCTTAAATAAGATCAGATTTTGTTTGAAATTTTTGATTACGCTAGAACTTATCAAGATTTATCGCTGCTGTGTATAACTAATGGATTCTGATTTATTGTTAAGAAACAATGGGTGAAGCAATCTGGAAAGAAATAACTTTATAAGATGGATTCCAATGATTAATGCAAAATCGTCCAGCCTCAGAGAGGTGATCTTTGTGAGGTAAAAGTGATTTCATCCATGAAGCACTAACCAACTAAAAAAATATCCTTCCCAAATACAAGTTCTTCCGATTTCCCAAACCAGTAGTAATGCTGACATAGTATTTGAGTATTGAGGTTATCTCTAGGCGCAGCCAGGTTCACATGAATATATTTATTTATGAAAGTTACGCGTTTTTGATTATTTTATTTTAATTTTTTTAATCGCATAATATTAATTTCATGCAATGGGAGTTTATACCCGCTAAGCTACTGCAAGTAGCTTGTTAGCGGGAGTTTAGTTCAACAATAATATGTAATAAAAATAATCGAACAAACAGTACCGCAATAATAGCACAGTATAGGTTGTGATGCAAGTTGAAAATACAATATTTTAAAAATATGAAAACAGAATAACGGTTCTTTTATAGTGATAACTGACTGGAATTACGTAGTAGCGATTAAATAATATGATAAACATATCAGCAAGTATTACACAAATTGAGAAATACAAAAACAGAAGTACAGTTTTGTTACAGTGAGGATAGACTTAATATAATAGTACCACTTAAATAATATTAAATATACCCGCAGATATCAAGGAGACATACAATCAAGGAGACCATTATATTTGTTCAAAAGACAATTTAAGAAAGAGCAAAATAACAGCAATACATAAGGCCACTTTCCAAAAGCAAAATTTAGTCCTAGATCAATTATTATTAAATTCCTATTGCCACTTCAAGGGTTCGCAGATCATATTTATTTTGAAACATTAGTACTATCATTCCTATATTTTGTGTGAATCGTGTATTGTGTACATGATCCACCAATTCCTTATTCGAAGATATATGTTGCAGTACATTTTTTTGCCAAAAAAGACAACGAACAGGTAATACATTAATTGATTTATACGTGATATCAATGTCTCGCCTTTGGCTAAAAACTGTTTGGCTTGCAAGAAACTTTACCATAACATTTTGAATCAGTTTTACGTGTTTTATGTTGGTCTTACACGACTGTCTCCAAGAGGTTATAGCACATCTTTGGTCGATTGTACTAGAGAAAGATAAATTACGTTCATAGATTATATAGGCATATATATATTTTTATTTTATTGAATCTTTCTACAATGGCCCGAAGGCATTTACAGAGCATGAATATAAACATTGAGTTTCTTACGTAACTTACATAAACAATATATGATAGTTTAACTTTTATGTGTTGAGACGGCAATTTAATGCGGTGTAGTGTAGTGAAGTTTACATACTTACCCACCGTCTTACGTCAATGTTGTCGCCAGGGTATCTTAAGAAAAGAAGGATCTCCATTTGATAATTTTATTAAACCACGCGTACAACTTTAGTTATTTGGAAAGTTAAAAATCGAGCAATGTAAATGCAATAGACGCTGCTCGAACGATGTGTCCGACTCGAGGTAAGGCAAGGAGGCGAATGATCAGGACGCTCCGAGAGCCACGGAACCTAGCCCATCGTTCGGCTTTCACGCAGTGTTACCATTTGTGCGAGAAGGAATATTATTCCAATAAATTTAAGGCTGGTACTTGCTTGAATATTACAATACATTTGAAAAGACTGCACCAAAATAGTGGTGGTAATTTACTCATATAATAAATATATTGAATGAAGGAAGCATCGTTTATGAAGCAGGATTTTGGGTTGAACGTAAATAATAGACCCATAAATAAATATTTTTCTTATAATATAATTAATAAGAAGTACTCTGTTCACACTACTGTTTTTAATGAAAACTTCCCTCATTAGGATAAACAGTACAATAAAAATAATGACGATGATAAGTATAAACAAATAATACAAATTTAAGCATAGATAATAAAAATAATTTAATAATGACGCCACAAAATATTTACATATCTACAGGAACGGCGACGGCCTGCACGGTCGAGGGGTAAGGCTCTCTAAGACCACGAATCCGAAGGTCGCGGGTTCAAATCCCGGCGTGCGCAAGTAATTTTTATTTAATTAATTTGTGTTTTTCACAATTAATTCATTTAAAAATAATATATAGTATATTTGCGCACGTTCCAGAGTGGAAGATACTCTCAGTATCGCCCTGGTGAAACACCACCATTCAAAATTGAAACGTTGCTTGAAATGGCTTTTAGCCGTGTTTGGTGACCAGATCTGAATAGCCAGGTATTTCCCCTCCTTCCTCTTCCCCTTATCCTTCCCCTCCCCAATAACTTCAGCCTCACAACCTACCCGAATTGGGATGCCATAGTCTCACTGGCTCCAGACGGTTGGGAGCAGTTGGGACTGTTGTGGGGTATTAATATAAAAAAAAAGAAAAGCAAAAAAAAAAATTAAATATATATTTTTAGTTGTGTTATTCTTTCATTGCCGGTTACTAATATGGTGGAATCGAACGAGTCCACAGATCCACCAAAATTTTATTTCATAATTCACAGCTCCACGTTTTCCGATTCTCAAAATAGCATATTGGTCCTACTCGGATCGGGAACCCATCGCATCGACAAGACACCTCCAGGTCTCCCTATCCTGCGCTACGTCTGCGACATCCACCTGTAGTAGGCACAGCCTCTCCCCGATCAGCCCCTGCGGTTGCTTCTCCCACCCGTGTCTGGGGCGGCCCACTGGACATCTTGCCTCTGGAATATCAATTAGAATTTTTCTCTGAATTCGATCTACTTGAATTCTTAATACGTGCCCGTGCTGGAGTGGTTCTTTGTTTAGCTCATCTCGGATCGTCGAGTTTCTTATTCGATCCGATTTCGTGACTCCGGCCACCGTTTTCAAAAATCTCATTTCTGCAGCTCTATTCAAATTAACAAAAGGAGACCTTTACCCAGCAATGATTTGTGCAAGGATAAAGAACAAGCTACTCAAAAAATAAATATTATATCATAGGTGGGACGAGAGGAGAAATTTAAATAAACGATCATGTATCTAATGTTCAAATTATTCAAAAATGCCAAATATTTTTCAAGTACCGTATACATTTATTCAAAGGCCTGCGTTCTTGGAAATTTTATTTAAAAAAAAAAAACTGATTTTTCTGAACAAAAATACGAGTTACAGTCTGTCAGTATGAAATAAGGGTTATCTCACATGACATGTGATAAAATATATTCAAAATTATTCATAGAATTTCCTTAATCATGGGAATGTATGGAATTTTTATTTCAGCCTTCGTGAAAATATAAAATAAAATACGTTTTTCTATAACGTATCTCAGAAATGTCAATAATACATTATATATTTTTCAATAAAACATAACTTTTGGAGAGATTTGTTAGAACTAATTTCCATTATATTTGTAATCGACTTTACGAAGTTGATGTTATTTGAAAAGTAGATGATTAAGTATCATTTTGTATAAACCACTACATATTTAATGAATAAATATTAACATGTTTCGAGACCAATAGTTTTTAATTGAATATGCTTAGTTATATTCGCATAAAAGCTAAATAATAACTTTTATGAAGAAAACAGTTTTTTTGCGGCATCTGATTTTCAAATCAATCATTGCAAAATGGCAAGAGTTTTATTGCCAATTTCACCCGATATCGGTAACCTTTTTACGATTTAAAAAAAAATCATAATTTAAACTAAATATGTAACAAACTCTTTGCATGTAGTCTTTTATCGTGTTTGAATTTAGGTTGCGAGTTGTTGTATAAATAGTTGCGTTAATATTTTGTGTAAATATTGGCGTTGAACATTCAAATCAATTTCAAATCCCTACACAATTCTGTCCGAGAGTCTTTACTAAGGCGACCTTGAGGTGATTTTTCACAAAAATGGCATTATACAAATCATCCAGTTATTATTAATATTATTTTATTTATTAGTACTGATACAAACAAATAAGTTTTCTGATTTGTCATTAAAATTCGCAAATGATGTGTAGTGCGTTAAATAAACTATAATACGCAAACGCTTGCTGTTTTTACAACCATCTTCTTATTTTTATTGCATCTATCGGATAACCAATGATTACAATAACCATCAACATTCCTCTAACCGGCCGTTCGGATGAATCAGGAGAGTTACTAATTCAAACCTGACCAAAAACACAAAAGGATTCATTCAACTTCATTTTGTACTTTCTTCCGAATTTCTTCACTTGTTGTTCCCCGTAATTAGGTATTTCTATCGCATCTATCGGAAAACCAATGATTACAATAACCATCAACATTCCTCTAACCGGCCGTTCGGATGAATCGGGAGAGTTACTAATTCAAACCTGACCAAAAACACAAAAGGATTCATTCAACTTCATTTTGTACTTTCTTCCGAATTTCTTCACTTGTTGTTCCCCGTAATTAGGTATTTCTATCGCATCTATCGGAAAACCAATGATTACAATAACCATCAACATTCCTCTAACCGGCCGTTCGGATGAATCGGGAGAGTTACTAATTCAAACCTGACCAAAAACACAAAAGGATTCATTCAACTTCATTTTGTACTTTCTTCCGAATTTCTTCACTTGTTGTTCCCATGAAAATTAGGTATTTCTATCGCATCTATCGGAAAACCAATGATTACAATAACCATCAACATTCCTCCTAACCGGCTTAAGATTTCGGATGAATCAGGAGAGTTACTAATTCAAACCTGACCAAAAACACAAAAGGATTCATTCAACTTCATTTTGTACTTTTTCTTTAATTTCTTCATGTTGTTCCCCCGTAATTGGTATTTCTATCCATCTGTCGGAAAACTAATGATTACAATAACCATCAACATTCACTCTAACAGCAGCCGTTCCGGATGAATCGGGAGAGTTACTAATTCAAACCTGACCAAAAACACAAAAGGATTCATTCAACTTCATTTTGTACTTTCTTCCGAATTTCTTCACTTGTTGTTCCCCGTAATTAGGTATTTCTATCGCATCTATCGGAAAACCAATGATTACAATAACCATCAAGATTTCTATTTTTGAAACTGATAATACATGGTGGAATTCCATTATAATGATATAATAACACACATGTGAAACTTATTTCCAGTTTTATTTTATTTCTCCGTGACCGGTTTCAGCTTGTTAAAGCCATTAGAGCCATTAGAGCCATATTAAAGCCATCAGCCATTAAAGGAATGTTGATGGTTATTGTAACCATTGGTTATCCGATAGATGCGATAAAAATAAGAAGATTGTTGTAAAAACAGCAATCGTTTGCGTATAGACCAGTCTGAAGATGGCTTTAACAAGCTGAAACCGGTCACGGAGAAATAAAATAAAAGTGGAAATAAGTTTCATATGTGTGTTATTATATCATCATCAAGATTTCTTTAACCCACCGTTCGGATGAATCGGGAGAGTAACTAATTCAAACTTGACCAAAAACACAAAAGGATTCATTCAACTTCATTTTGTACTTTCTTTCGAATTTCTTCACTTATTTTTCCCCCTAATTAGGTATTTCTATCGCATCTATCGGATAACCAATGATTACAATAACCATCAAGATCCCTTTAACCGGCCGTTCGGATGAATCGGAAGAGTTACTAATTCAAACCTGACCAAAAACACAAAAGGATTCATTCAACTTCATTTTGTACTTTCTTTCGAATTTCTTCACTTATTTTTTCCCCCTAATTAGGTATTTTTCGTTTAACATTCCGTCGGAATAAAATTGTGAGAAACAAGTTGAACCCATTTGTATTTAATCACCCGCTCCATCAATTTGGGTTAAATGGATGAGAGAAGGTAAGACAGATCGGGGCGGTAAGAATTCCAATGCATGGACTGATTACTTCCATTTTATGTGCAATTTATATCAATGCTCAAGATTCGAATCAATCTTTTAAAATTGTATTAGAAAAAATGATTATCTTCTTTCATTGTATTCAAGAGTTTCTTGGAATGTTTAATTTTTATTTGATTTTAAGGAACTTTGCAAATCGTAGCTAGAAGAAAATAAATCATTTATAACTGTATACAAAAAAAAAATATTTATCGTAATTATTTTATTCAAAGATTCGAACCAGTATTTAATGTTTTCATTAAAATTTGGTTTCGTTCATTGTCCCCACTCAAAAGTTCACATGAAAGCATATTGAATGTTGGATTCTAATTCTAATGGCGTTTTTTTTGTTACATACTTTTATTATATAAATATACAAAGGTTACATTTTTTTTTTATAATCGGAAAGGAAAAAAAGAATTATGTGGAGAGAAAGAAAATAATAAACTAAATCAATTTAATGAAATACTTTAAAATATATTGTTTACACCACTGTTTAATATATAAATTTTATTTGTTGACCAGATCTGAATTTCCCCACCTTCCTCTTCCCCTTTTCCTTCCCCTCCCCAATACCTCCAGCCTCACAATATTCCCCAATTGGGGATGCCATAGTTTCACTGGATCCGGACGGTTGGGAACAATTGGGACGCTAGTGCAGTATTCATATAAAAAATAAAAAAATAAATATATATATATATATTCACCTGTTTCGAAATCGAAGCTTTCCTCATCAGGATGTAGAGTATACAAAGTTTTTGATTTTAATATCTTGATGAGGAAAGCACCGCTGTCGAAACATGTTGATATTTTTACATTAAACGGTGGTGTAAACAAAATACTGTTTATTAATTTCATTAATAACGACACCACAAAATTATTACACATCTGTTGAAGAAATTAAATCAAAAATATTAATATATATATATATACGAGTATGTATATATAAATGAACATTTTACAAAAAAGCCAACATAGCCCAGGCCAGTGCGTGGGTATAATTGATATTAGTTAGAGATAGAAAAAAATGAGTTTTTTTTTAAAATATATTTCTATAAATATTTTTACGCATACGTATACATTTATATCTACATTTTTACAAATTAAGCTTTTACCACTACGAGTTTTGATTCCTATGATGACCTTTATGGGCTGTAAGTACTTACAGTAGCGGTAAGCATGATAGATTTAATAACTATGACGACCCATATGCGCTCTAAGTCCTAACAGTAACGCTTAGCATGATAGATTTAATAGCTATGACGACCCATATGCGCTCTAAGTCCTAACAGTAGCGCTAAGCATGATAGATTTAATAACTATCACAACCTATATACGCTGTAAGTCCTAACAGTAGCGCTTAGCATGATAGATTTAATAACTATCACCACCTTTATGCGCTGTAAGTCCTAACAGTAGCGCTTAGCATGATAGATTTAATAACTATCACCACCTATATGCGCTGTAAGGCCTAACAGTAGCGCTTAGCATGATAGATTTAATAGCTATGACGACCCATATGCGCTAGATTTAATAACTATCACAACCTATGTGCGCTGTAAGTCCTAACAGTAGCGCTTAGCATGATAGATTTAATAACTATCACCACCTATATGCGCTGTAAGTCCTAACAGTAGCGCTTAGCATGATAGATTTAATAGCTATGACGACCCATATGCGCTAGATTTAATAACTATCACAACCTATGTGCGCTGTAAGTCCTAACAGTAGCGCTTAGCATGATAGATTTAATAACTATCACCACCTATATGCGCTGTAAGTCCTAACAGTGCGCTTAGCATGATAGATTTAATACCCATTATATGCGACGTAAGTCCTAAGAGTAGCAGTTAGCATGATAGATTTTGTGATTTTTCCAATTGCGATGAAAAGGTTCAACACTTCGACATTAGGTGCGATTAACATTTATGCTTAAAAACCTAATATAATATAATTCGATTAGAAAAAACGATAATTTCAAAAAAAATTTTTTTCATTGATTCATTTTACGTTTGATTATTAATAATATCCCACGTTGGATTTAGTAGTAATAAGTTACCAGGTCACCAAATAATTTGTAACTGAGTGTAGATCATATCCCTTATGAGGGTCAAGTATAAATAGTTAAAATAAAGTGAGGTTACTCAAAGCTAAAACTGCTAAAACTTAATTCTGAGAAATTGACGGTTAAACTTTGAATCCGAAAATTCCTCTGTGGATATAGCTACTGATTATTGACTATTACTTGAGGTGATTGTTTGAAATATCTTACATACAGATATATACTTGTAATTTTATTTTTTGCTCCATGAAATAAAATTGATTTTGTTATTTTTAGGAGCGGTTAGGTGTCTGTCACAAGGAGGTTAAAAAAGTCTACTTAACGACTTAAATCGACCGCCGTGTTACCCGATTTTGATAGTCAACCAAGGGCAGACTTGACAAATTTATAATGGAGCTCTTTTTCTTACTGCAAAGCGTTGTTTTTCGAATGGAATTTTTTGATACCGATTTACATCCAAATCTTCGGTGACAAACCTGGTCAAAGGCCTTGGAAATGTCCAGTAAGACCGTTTGAACCTCATCGTCACGTTCTAGGCACCGCCTCCAAACATGCGTCACATACGCGAGAATATCACAACCGCACGAGCGATTCCGCTGGAATCCGTATAAACGATCGATCGAAGATCTACAGATTTAACATCTTCTATAAGACTGTTATGTTAAGGATTGTTTTAAAAGACTTTTCAAGGTCAATGGTGGACGAACAACTTCTTACAAAATTATGTACCTACCTATATGAAATGCTTCGAATTCTGTGATAGTCCCATGAGAAATACTATTTAACGAATTTATTTTGGAAGAGGCGGTAATTTTGGCAAAAAATTGAGAAACCAAAAAGAAATATTTCCAGAACATTCAAAATATTTTAACGATACATATTTCCTAGGCAGGTATTTAATAATCCTGCCTTGAAAACCTACAATATTTTTCCGTTTTACCAAATAAGTGAGAAATCAAAAAGAAAACATTTAAAATGTTAAGAATCATTTTATTTAATAATTTCATGTCTCTGGTCACCCCATATCGAAAACCTACAACATTTGTACAGAAAATATCAGACCCTGTTGACCTACTGACCCCATGAAACTGTAATTTCTTCTTATAACATTTATCCAATATTGTAGCATTGGGAATAAACCCAATATACCCTGTCAATTTTATAAATGTAACGTAGGTCGTTATTTTTTATGGGCTCACTTTTCTACGTTGCATCGGCAAAGGTAGCCTGCTACACGTAGTACTCTCCCGTATTGATTATATTATTCATGACTATTAACTTAACTTGGGTTATAGCGTGACCAATTTCCACATGCGGGAGAAACACGATATTCGTGTGAATTTTATGAAGACCTGCCTTACCTACTTCAAGTGTTTCCTTTGTGATTTACACAAATAAGAGTGCTTTTTATCGATATTTCTTTGAAAGCAAACATGTCATATTAGTTAGGTAAATAAATCGATAGTGAGTTCATTATTTGATCGCGCGTGTCACAGTCTGCTAAGTTCACAATTTTATTTTTGAATCTTTAGGGCAAGATTTATACCGCGTAGATCACCAAATCAAGCATTAAAACATTATGTATTATTTAAACTTCAACCTTTGAAAAACCACACAAGAAAAGGGGGTTATACCCTAGCCAAGAAAATGTTTCGAAATCGTTTGTTCGTTTTTTACAATCACCTGAGGGAAATAATTTCCCTCAAAACCAATATCATCTTTGCAGATGCTATGTGGAGGGTATTTTAGAAGATAGGAAGGAGTGAACCTGGGTCTTGAAGAGACCCGTCTTGTAGGAGGGAAAAACACAGAGGCCGGCAGATCCGTCCGCAGCCGAGCTGCTGAACACAACAGTCTTTAAACAGTCGTAGAAGCGACCCGTTCTCATGTCACAAATGTCAACCATGTGCAAATGTTTGGCGCGCATTTGGCGTTTTTCCTGACTGTGCACCGGTGCCGAAGGGATCAATGACGCTAGTTCCTCAGAGGATATTCTATTAAAATATCGGTAGAACAAGAACAGCATTCCCACCTGACGTCTGTGCTCCAAATATTGCAATCCGTCTGTTAAGATAGGTGAATCTATCAAATGGACCGTTCATTTCTGCACAGAGGGTTTCTGAGCTGTTGGAGTTTGAGTGCCCTTTAGAGGCTTGTAAAACAAAAAGCTATCATTGACTGTACTGTCATCCGCGTGATAATGAATTAGTACACATGTAAAGAGGTCATTAATGTGCAATAAAAACAATGTCGGTGACAGAATCGATCCCTGTGGGACTCCAGCATTTATTGAATGGGAGGAAGAGATGAAACCGTCAGCAACCATCAGAATCAATATCTCCCTCAAAAAGTCAGCAATCCACGTACACAATCATACAGGAAGTCTGTAGGAAAGCAGTTTGTTGACAAATCCCCGGTGCCAAAACCGGTCAAAGGCCTCGGAAATGTCCAGTGAGACCGTTTGAATCTCACCGTGACGTTCCAGGCACCGCTCCCAAATATGCGTCACATACGCGAGAAGAGCACCGCACAAGCGGTTCCGCCGGAATCCGTATTGACGATTGTTAATAATTTAATTCCTTTTGTATCAGTACACACTTATCAAAATTGCTGAAAATAGCAACCACCAAACAACAAGATTAAATTAGAAAATAGTATTTACAAAGGAGTAAAATTAAATTATGGACACAGTCTTCAACCTCAGCCGAGGCTAGACACGATTCACAGATGACTATTGAATTATTATGAAATGACGTCCTTGGTTGAGAACAATAAAACAAATTTGGTCTAAATATGGTGTGGGCTGACAACTTTAAGAGAACTGCCTGCTTAAGATTGGTAAGGTTTGCAAAAAATCAGCAAAATTGACAACATTTAAGGGAGAGGTATGTCCAAGACTGGAGGCAAGAAAGGTGATAAAGTTTAAAAAAAGTTGCATGTATACCGAAAGTAAAACATCATTCTTTTTTGGGTGTTGGAATCACATGGAAGGCACAAATTTCCACATCAGCTCGTTCAAAACGAAATCACGTCATTCCGCGACTAGGAAATATATTTAAATAAATTTATTTATGCACACAACACATTTTTATGTGACATATAAATATTACATATTTACGTTCGCGTATACGTGCCCTTGTACTCTGTGGAAAATTTTATCACAATGGAAAGGAAGATCAAAAATCGTCCATGAAGCAAGTAATTTACATATTCAAACACCACACACATTAGAAAAACTAAGTGATTCGAAGAATGTCGCGATAGCTCAGTAGTTTGAGAAGTCGTCGGTTGAAATCCCGATCGAGCAAATACCATTTTTTCTTGTAATTTTATAAGTATTAAAAAAAATTATACAAGAGAGTATTAGATTATTTTTTATAGATTCAGGAAATATCTTTCTCTACTAAAAGGAAAAAAAATCCTTGAATTAGTCTGATAGTTACGAAAAACTTAATTTAGCCCACTATCGCATTAATTACCTCCTTAACAAAAACTACCCGGAGACATAAGCGCGAACAATCTCACTAATGAAAAACTCTTTGCCGTATTAAATGACTCTGCCAGGAAACTTGCACTCCCGGGCTAGCAAAAGCCGGAAAGTTAAAAATAAAGCTAGGCTCCACATGTCATGAGCCTGTTAACGGGCTGAAACACACAAATATGCTTGAAAACTTGTAAAGCTCGGGAACAAAGCTTGAGGCTGGCGATGAAATACGTCAGGTGATTAATTAATTAGGCGACTGTCCTGTGTCACTGTTGACGAAACAAATTGTCGCCGTATTTGTTAGTGAAATATGAACGAATTTCAACAGTAAACGGTCACAAATATTATATCTTAATTCATATCTCTTGATTTGACTTATTTATTAATTACTGATAGTTTCCACCCGGCCTTGAACGATTATTTTCTAAATGTGATAATTTTGAAAGAGTGGAATGAAAAAGTAAGATTCATATCTCATTTTTGACAGTTGAATGAATATGTGAAAATTTCATACATCATGATAGAAATGATGTTGCCAGCTGGAAAAAGATTCATTGACCATGTCCGTGACCATATTCCAATTCAAAAATAAAGTGCAATTTTCATTACGCTAGATTTTACAATTC
The DNA here is from genome assembly GCA_022606495.2 of Halesus radiatus. Taxonomy (NCBI): domain Eukaryota; kingdom Metazoa; phylum Arthropoda; class Insecta; order Trichoptera; family Limnephilidae; genus Halesus; species Halesus radiatus. Next base: position 12,261 of record JAHDVE020005536.1, read on the forward strand.
AAGAACTATCCATCAGGCTGTTTCCCGAAAATAAGAGCATATCTGATGAAACACCAGGGCACATTTTATTCCGATTCTTACCTCTTCCTCATATGTCAGCGACTATTTCTTAAATCTTTTCAAATTTGTTGAGCCATCTGCTGAACGCATACAAATCGTCACAGCATTCGCAATATAAAATCATCTCATTTATAGTTCAAATGCACTTTTTCCAAATCTCCATTAATTATGTCCTTCCCCTGCCAAATCCATGCCTCACTGGCGTTCATCGTGGCTAGAAGAATTCCATTGTAAACTGTTAACCTCGTTTCCTTTGACAACTTCTTATTTGTGACAACTGCATTCAGTCCTAAATAATTTATATTGCCAGCATTCACCTTTCCGTCCATGTTTTTGATCAATCAGGTTTCAAAGCTTCCCCGAATATACATTCTAAGTATACAGCCTTAAAAACAATTATTTTTAAATTCAAAATAAATCAAAGTTAATATGTTTTTTTAAGTCTTTTTTACAACTGTTTTGGCGTTCAAAGCCATTTTCAAACTAATAGTTTTAAACGTAGATTACAATATAAAACAACCAAAATACTTGCAGAACTTAAAAACAGTATTATTTAAATCAATTCTATTAATATATTTAAATTAAATGAAGTTCTACGAATTAAACACAATGACAATAATAGTACACCGAGAATGAAAAATATACAATTTAACGGCCTCCGTGGGGGAGAGGTAGGGTCCTTGACTAAAAATCCCAAAATTTAGGGTTTAAATACCTGCGTTCGCAATTTAATTTTTATTAAAGTAATTTGTGTTGTTTCATAAATAATACATATTTTTAAAGACATCGTATTTGCGGCACATTCCAGAGTGGAAGATACTCTCAGAATTACCCTGGTGAATTCCCCCACTCAGAATCTAAACGTTTCTTATTAATAACTAATTGTTTTTATTCGTATTTTGTCACCAGATCTTAAGAGCCATGTACTTTTCCACCATTATTTTCCCTACAACAACTCCACACAGGAGGCCCTTAGGGAAATAATTTCCCTCAATCGATCTCTCTCTCAAAAAGTCAGCAATCCACAAGGATATGGTAAGTCCGTAAGAAGGCAGTTTGTTGACAAATCCTCGGTGCCGAACCCAGTCAAAGGCCTTGGAAATGTCCAGTGAGACCGTTTGAATCTCACCGTGACGTTTTAGGCACCGCCCCCAAACATACGTCACATACGTGAAAAATCGCCGCACGAGCGGTTCCGACGCAATCTGTATTGACCGTCGGTAATAATTATGAATTTTTCATTATCTTCTTTCCCTCCCCACTCCCCTCAGCCTCACAACATGCCACAATTGGGCATGCCATAGTCCAACTGGCTACAGATGGTTGGGAGTAGTTGAGACTCTTGTGCCGGATTTCGCATTAAAAAGAAAACAACGAAATGCAAGGTGGTTTGGGGGCCTTAAAAAATTAACTTAACTTTACTTATAAAACAAACTTTTACTTTTTATGAGAGAATCTGGTGACCTTTCTGATCCGTAAAATAGTTTCGAGAACGTATAACGGAAAATAACAGGTCGCCTCTTGAAACTTGCTACTCGACCCTCATATTTTCACCGGAAGCACGCTTGATGTGACATAATTATAAAAGATTGTTCGATGTCTGTCTCACTTGGAAAATTTCTGTTTCGAGACAGACGTATTTTGCTTATAAAGCGTTTAATCGTTCTTCGTTAAATTTCCTGGTATTTAAAATGTACTTATTCAATGAACTTTCACTTTATAATCTATTTAAAATCACTCATTAGTTTTTCAAAAGGTAAGATTTCCTGAAAATTCTTTCCCCCCCCCCCCCTTGTTGTTCGTATTAATATCGCCAATAAGTTTCCGTAAGCAAAAAACGATGCCTTTCTAGTAAAGTTTTCGAAAATCTTTCACAATTTCAAGCTTGTTGATAGCGCGCTGAACATGTTTTTAACTTTCCAATCACTATTCTATATTTCTAGTACTAAAAATCACAAAAAGAGAATTTCCAAGTCGGCATATGTGAAATACTTTACCGTAATACTATGTTAATTCGGAGGAGCTTTATTTCAATATAACTATTATTATAAAAATATTCATTAAAATAGATGTAGATACTTGTTTGTGAATACCAAATGTGATTATTACAAAATTATTAACAGTACATTATTTACTCCACGAACACCCTGTATTTTTATTCCAATTCTGCCGCTCGGTTAATCACTTGCCATAACAGGACTCTCTCAAATATCTTACAAATAAGATATCCGTTAAAAAATTAGGCCACCCATACACGTAACTGAATACTTCACACGTATGTTTGAGCTGAAGACTTGCACAAGTATACGTACTTGCGGGTGTGTATGACGAATTTTGCACAAGTTTGATCAAGTTTCCCGACTTACACAAGCGTTGTAAAAAGTTTGAATGTTCAATCTTTATTCTTGCGTAAACAGAATTTGCACAAGTATACATAAGCGTCTTTGGGAGAAGTGTCAATTTTCAAGGCATCAAGAGGTTTTTAATCAACGTTGTAACTAATGACTGAAGCTCCAAATAAGTTTATTTATTCATACGCAAATAATTATACCAGCCTTGCGGAACTAATTTCAATTTACTAATTAAATTTATATTATCCTCTTTTATTCAACCAGTATTTACACCAAATATTACCTACGTTATTTTCTGCCCTTCTTCCCCTTATAATAGCTATCAATATGCCAATTTTATCCAAAGCGTCAGTGGACGCTATGGAAAAATTGATGGTTTGAAGGATACTTGACCTGTATGTGGTCATACGGCCGGTCAATACTTGTATAAGTATTCAGCTCAAATTTACTTATCTAGTATGCAGGTACGTGTATGGCCGGTCCTAGTGAGAATCTGTAAAACAGAAAAGTGTTTCTTGGAAAGTATACGTTTAAAATAGTGTACTTTGTATTTGTAATTCTATTTCATTCTTCCTAAGAATCTCCCCCCAAAATGTGTAGGAAGAATGGTAATTTACAGAATTGAACGGATGTATTTTTGGAAATCTAATCAACTCTGTTTACTTTGTACCCACTTTGAATTAGCGACTGACGACGATGTTTTTCCGAGTGTGTACCGGGTGTCAATTCAAATGTAGGCCTGTTAATTTATTTGACGTTTGATTTTCATTTAAAAATCCGAAGGAAATATTTCCACCCAGTTAATGACAATTTAATTAACGGTGGCACCGACGCGTTTATTTTTGACAAGGAATAGTTAGGTAGTAGGTCACAACTAAGACCTTTTGACTTCTTTATCTTTAAATAGAGGTCATAAAAAATAACTGTTCTGATTATGTGAATGAGTTTAAATCGTTACTTCTTTAGAAAGTAGTTACGTAAAATAGTCACTGAAGTAGATACATTAAATAAACGTGTTTTATGTATGGAGACATTTTAGGTTTAAAACAAGATTTATTTGATTATCGACTGTAAATAGGTAAAACCCATCGAATCACAAGTTTTAGGAATACGACTCTTGGTGGTGTCAATTTTTTCATTTGACGATATGGTAAAATCATTTTATTAAAAGCAATAACATACTAAACCATAGTTTATGTGTGTGTGTGTTTTTTTTATCTATCGGTGACATGAGTAAAACCTCACATCTCCTGATATTATAAATAGAAAAGCAATATTTTACATAACGAAATGAATAAAACTCTTTAAAACAAAACAAAAAATCAAATTAGTTTTACGAAAAGCAAAATATTAATTTTTATCGTATCTTGTAAATTTTCTTATTTTCTGGCTTAAGCAGTTTTACTTTATTTAAAGTCGATATTATTATACTTTGTTTTATAAAGCATTATATAATAAAAATAATAATATTTTATTATCTTCTTTTTTAAAATAAAATAACAAATAATACTATCCTCACTTGAATTTCCGTACTGAGTATTTCATTTACAAAATATTAAATTACATTATATTAAATTGATGTGCTTGATGAAAAAAAATAAAAATAATTCTAAGGTGAGGTGTTTTAAGTGCAGTTGAGTGGTTCCGGTGTTAGTCTGTGTTTGGCGTTAACATATTTTCTATTTCAGATCTCCCTATGTAACGTATCGAGTGTTTTATTTGATTTTTAAATTTATTATGGTTGTTGTGATTTTCAAAGGATAGTGGGGTTTTGTTGTAAAGTTTACTACCAGAGTTAAGAAGTTTTTTTGTCCAAATGTTATGTTTATGATTCCTCGTTGTATGTGTTTTTGACTCTGAGATCTATTGTTTCTTATTTAGATTTATGAATTTAAAGAAGTATTATTTTAGAGTATAATACTTTTATTGACATAATGTTGAGTTTGTTGAAGATTTCGTCATTGCTAGCTCTTACACGGACTTTAAGTATAATTTTTGTGATAGATTTTTGTGTTATAATGTAGTAAATTAAGAATATTATCATTAGCACTGCCCCATCCAATAATACCATATTTCAATAGTGATTGGCAGAGAGCCATGTAGATCATAATCAAATCTTTTGTACTGAGAACATTCCTGATTGTTTCAAAAAAGTAAACCATTTTTTTATTAATTTTGTTATTTAAGTAAATAATGTGGTTAGTCTATTTTAAATTATATGTACACGGATACAACATCGACTAGGGAAACGAAGGAAATAAGAAGGGGTACTATTTAACAAAATATTTTACAACTCATCAAATGCGAAGCATCCTATATAAAATAATGACATAATGTGTTATAAAAAAATATTATTACATCATTTATAAATAAAATATCGGTGCATGAAACATCATTGTATGGGGTGTTTATTTTGTCGTAACTTTAAAATATTATAAGATGTATTTGAATGGACTAAAAATTTTTTTACAAATATCCTTATTAAAAAAAGAGATTTTTCTTACACATGTTCTTAAAAAGTGAACTTGGAATATATGTAAAAAGACAGATTGACTAAATCGGCAGGAAAAGTATGGCCTGTCAAGGAAAATTCATACATAACATATGATTAAGAATATATTTAATGATCATTACGGTATTTTATGCATTGATTTTCTTCCAGTGACTTCACCAGTTTGACGATTTAGCATTTGTAAAGCTGAATAAAGCTGTAATTTAAATATAATGAAGTACGAAGCTAGCATTTTTGTTTTGACAGCAAAAATCTTTAAAACATTCATGACGTCAATCGAATAAGAAAAATAAGTACCTGGGTATATGGTATACGATTGCTAAGAGCGATGCTTCTGTTTGGTTAAATTGCTACCCCGGTTTACCAAACCCAAAAATATTAATTTATCTCTGCCCAACAACAATAATTATTATTATTTATATCTTCCTGAAAACGGACGTTATTTCAACGCGAAATTCGGCTGTTGGGAATTAAAACTGGGCGGTGAGTCATATTATCTTGGCGACCAGGAGTTGCGTTGACAAACGGGGATATACGGACCGGGGATGTGCTGTGGGCTGGTCCCCTGGGCGGCGGGTAAGCTGCGAAATGTGGCGGCCAATTAATTAGGGCTGCGCTGCCCCGTGTGAGTTGGGCCCGCCATCTGTACCGTTTACCTCTGCATGTTATATCGGATATACAGCAGAAAGTTGGATGCCGCATTCAAAATTTCGTCCTTCCGGTGCTCTATCTTATCGGAAGTTGGCAATCTTCTCCCTGCACTCTGAGGATTTCAGTCCGGATCAGCTTTGTAAAACTACGCTCGTTCCAGACAATCTTCACCTGAATTATCAATTGAGTTATACGAGTATTACGATATATTTTTCATTCCTCATAATAATATGATCAATATATTCAAGTGTTCTTCCTTTAACAACTGGTATTATTTGAAATTTCTTTGTCATTCGAAGACGAACTTTTAATTTGCTCGCCATATCAGTCCAGTATATTTTGACAGCACGCATATCGAAATATTTTCCAAGATATTGAATTGAAAAGCACTACTTTAAAAAAAATCTGTTCACTTTACCACAGAATAAGTATGCTCAGTGACTATTCAAAATTAATGCTTTTTTTTGTAAAATACCTGGAGCCAGTGAAACCCCAAAGTGACATTTCGCAACAATTGTAGAAAAGTGGTATCACCAATTTAAGAAATTTTGTGAAGCTAAAGAAATTTAGAAGAGGAGTGGGAAGAGGGTTGTTGGGAAGCACGTGATTATTCAAACCTATTCACTGATACGTAATATTAAAATAGCCTTTTCAAGCTATCGCTTGGAAAACGAATCGTGGTTTCTCACTACACACCCAATCGTTAAATATATTTTTATTTGCATTCACTTAGTTTTGTGCACCTCTCGGCGAAAAACCGTATAATACTACACACGTCGTTCAGGAGCCTTAACATGTGTTTACAAGCGTGTGAATAAATAAACACCTTGCTAATACCAAAAAAGGTTTATTCTAAAGTGAAAAGCTTTCAAATAAAATAACGCTCATTTTTTATTGGCTAACCCATATTTTAGATTTTTTAAATAAAAACAAAGATTATTTTTAAAATCAAATAAAAATCTTTTTAGATATTTGAACATTAAACATTTTGTTACGAAAAATTGCAACTTACTAAAATAATCATCTTATCGGGCAGACAGATTTATTAAATTTAACGGACAGTTAGTTATTGTTAAATTTACAGGTGAGATATTTTTAAAAGTCGTTCTATCTATAATATTGATATATGCTACAATAATGTATGCTCTTGTAGCACAATTATAATGGCATTTATATCATAAAACATGTCGATGCCCTTAACGGCGTATAGAAAATAATGAGTAAACATTCTGGAAAAAAAAACTAAAATGTTTCTCCTTGCGAGCTTGTTGGCGGTTATGTTATAAATTTCAAATTTGTATCTTTCTCAGATTCTCAGCAATCAAAGTGATATTCTCTAACGTAATTTTATCGTTAGGCAACATTACCGCATGTATGCTCGCTACGCCCGGCCCTATACAAATTGCCGGAATACTTGAAGGGGAAACGTAAACAGAGTAGGTACCCAGGTATTATTACTATGAGCAAGTGTTAGCCAACACAGATTGTTCAAGGTTGGGCCGTACAAAGATTTGAGAGATTGCCAACTGGATAACTGGGTATATTGCCATTTAGATAATTTTGCTTACTTCAGTATACCAACTTAACAATTATTATTATTTAATAGAAATTGAATTATTTTCTAATTTTTTTCCGTTCAAAAACGTTTAGGCTCGTATGTTTGAACTCTCATCGCATTTGACGTGGTCGCAAATCATTTTGAATTTTTGATGTTTCAATGGTGTCTGGACGGATCAGTAATGTCTCAAATTTTATAGTGGCTTTTTGTTTAACCGTAGATTGATTTTTATTTTATTTAATGGATATCAAATTTAATTATTTTATTATTAAGTTCTGCAGTATTTTTAGTTTGTATTACTGTGACAGCTGTATCGGCGTTCAAAGCCATTTTCAAACTGTGGTTAATCCACATTATGACAACTTATTTATACGATTTTATTCACTCCCACCCCATTCTAGTTTTGACAGGTTTTTAAAAATAGTGATTTATTATCGGTAAAACCGATTTAGTTAGAAAATAATTAAAATTCCCTGTTCTGTGATGTTTTTACATTTATAATGTGTTTCCCCGTATTTAAATGAAATTTTTTTCTTAATTTATTTTTTTTTAGAAGCGGTAAATATATAATTTTCACTACTTTATTAAATAATGTTATATTAGGATTATTCGTTCGTTTATTAATTTCTAATTGTTCAAGTAAATTGAATGTAAGACCCTTTCTTTCTACGTGTAAGGGTTTAGGTTTGTTGTTGTCAAACCGGACGTGATTATTTACTAACATAACAAGTGCTTTTATTTTTATAACATCGTATATGTTCTTTGAATCTAGTTGAGAAAGCCCTTCCTGTCTGCCCGATATATAGGTAGCGTTGCAGTCGGCGTGGTCACATTTTAATTCGTATATGCCACTATTATTAAATTTAGGATTTTTGTTTTTTGAGTTTTTTAGGCTTTATTGGTTCTAAAGGCTATAAAATAAAACCACGTTTTTTTGCTATTTTTACAGATATTGGACTGAAAAATTTCACACATTCAATTAGTTTTTTTTTTTTTATTATGTACCGGATATATTAAATTGATTTTGTTTTTATATTTCTTGCTTTTTATAATTTTTAAATGTTATTTGCGTCATAGCCGTTATTAACCGGGATTGTTTTTATTGTTTCCTTTTTTTTCGTACGCTATTTTATCTAGAGGAATATTAACGAGTCTATGTACCATTGAATTGTAAGCTGATAATTGATGAGATCAAGGATGAGTTGAATTTGCATTTATTGTTGTATCGTTGATTGACTGGCTGTCGAGCATAACGGTCGAGAGTCAGCATCAAAATGTCAAATAGCCACAAAGGCGCTATTTGACGATTCGATAACGACTCCAAATGTGTTAATATTATCTTTTTAATTTCTGTTGTTTTTTCGGTTTCGTGGTTCATTTGGGATGTGTTAATATTATCTTCTTCAATGATTAAAATATTACAATGAGGTTTACAAACTTCAATAAGTTATAAAAAACAAATTGAATATTTCTTTCCAGACTTGTAAAAATAAGTCAATAGATGTCTCATATAAATAAAAATCGGGTAGGTATATCCGAGACTCTATACAGATTGCAATTGAGTTCGGGATGAAACTTTGCAATCATCATAAGGATAGCAGCCAATAATATGGGATTTATAAAAATGGAGGATAATATTAACAAATCTTGAACATGAAGTATCGAAGTATATCGGTGTAAATGGCGTAAATTGAACTGGTCTCATTAGCTAAGTTGGTTAAGCGGTTACCCCGGATAGGTAGAGGTCCTGGGTTCGAGTCCCAGATGCGACTAAAATCTTTTTAATTTATGTTGTTTTTTCGGTTTCGTGGTTCATTTGGGATGTGTTAATATTATCTTCTTCGATGATTAAAATATTACAATGAGGTTTCAATAAGTTATAAAAAAAAATCGATAATATTATTAAATTTATTTTCTCTTAATTAAAAAAGATATAATTGGTTTTCTACGAATTAAATACAACAACCATAACTTCTTTTTTTATGAAAAATTAATGACAAAAATATTTAAATTGTAATAATATTTTATTTTGAATCATTGAAGATAATATTGATAACTCGAAACCGAACAGACACAGAAAAGAAAAAATATAACGGTAGCCGCTGGTATTCGAACCCAGGACCTCATGGTATATCTGGAACCTGTGCTCCATGCCAACTGAGCTACGGCTACCCCAATTCATCCCGTTATTTCTATCGTTATCTTACTTCGACTTCTAAGAACTGCTAATATCATCCACAATTATTTACCATATATTCTTTGGATGCTACATTTTTATGACAACAAGATTCTGCCCGAATTTATTTGTAATCGTTAGATAATGCCTCGGATATACCTAACCAATTTTTATTTATATGAGACAAGTCGCTATCTATATAAGTCACTAATTATAACTCTGAATTAGGTATTTTCTAGTTATAACTCTTAACTCTAAGCCTAATAAGCCAGTAATTAATTTAAGATGTAAATTATTAGATATAAGTCTAAGTGATAAGGTATAAGTTAGATAAATTATGTTCTAAAGCGCCTTTGAGGTGATTTTCTCACGAAAACGGCGCTATGGAAATAATCAATTATTATTATTATTATCTATTGACTTTTTCTATTAGTCTAGGATTAATAATTTCAAAAACTATGCACAGCTTGCCTTTGGTCATTCAGAAATTCACGCCACTGCTATGCAAGTACAATGATTCATTCAACGGAACTTAATAGGTCTGGAATATGTCATTTTTATTACGGTATAGACTTATTTGTAACGAAGGTTTGTTTCCTAAATACATATTTTTTTATTTATTTAAAAAACCAAGTTTACAGTACAAAACCTGTATGTTCCTGTACAAAAGTTGGAGTAGTTGCAAGTAGTATTTGTACAGCGCCCTTGAGGTGATTTTTCACAAAAACGGCGCTATATAAATCGTCCAAGTATTATTATTATTATTAAAGGAAATTCTGGCAAAATAAAATTCAAAGAGCTTTTTTTCTATTTGAATATTCCAGAATTCTAGATCAACGTACTTATTTTTAGTTTCCAAATGTAAGGAAAATTCTGTTTTAATAATATTTAATTTCGCCCGCACATACTTTCTTTAGTAAGCTATATCTGTAAGGTGATGTTTCGTGGAAAAAACTGAAAAAGCAATTTAATAACCCAGAAGTAATTTTCTTTTTTACAACATGCACAAATGCACCAAATGATGAAGTACAACCGTCTGGCACATTGAAATCGAGAATATTAAAATATGACACTTTTCAATAATGCTTTTCAGCGTAAGATTTAAGCATATCTAGATGGCTGTCATTTATTCCCTTCAATGACTGGGTAGTATCAAAAGTACAACCTTTGAAATTATAAATGTTGGTTGACTTATACTTCTCCAAATAAAATTTGGCATCCCATCTTATTATTTTAAGACCTTATTCTAGGAGAGACTTTAATTACCTTCTCAGTGGGGATCCTTTAAACTACTGTCGCCGACTTTAATGGGCTTGAAAGAATGGAATGGAGTTGAATGATTCTATCTATAAATGGGGCGTTTATCTCAAGGACGTTTCTTACATGGTTTTTCCAGTATGCTATGAAATACTGCAATTTAAAATACATGTAAATTTTGATGAATCGAATAGAGATGTTATATGGCGATTCGATAAAAATTCTGGGTTTCGTTCTGCGAATAAGGAACTTCAGCAAAAAATATAATTACTTTAAAAATTTATGTTCATATAGATCAGCAGACGCTGATTCTGAATATATAACATTCGTTATGTAGAATACATAAATCAGTATTTAAAAGTGAATAAATTATCATTTCATAAAAACAAATTGTTATATTGGTACCAGTACATTTGGAACATCTGACATCACGTGGAGAAAAAACACGATACAGACTTTGCAAAAGCATTTTACAAAGTGAACCATAAAATCCTTCTTAACAAACTTTGCAAATTAGATATAGAAGATAATTTATTAGAGTAGATAAAGAGTAAGGTAGCTCTTTCAACAGAATTCTTCAATTAACAATCAATTCTAAACTGTTAACAAGTGGTGTACCTCAAGGTTCACATTTAGGCCCAATACTTTTTTAATATTTATTTATTATATTATATAAATTGAAAATACACTTTGTATATACCACTTTACTTAAAATATATAAATATTTCTACATGTTTCGATAGCAATGCTATCATCTTCAGGAATAAATGAATACTAAAAAATAATTTCAAGTATAGAAAAATGATATAAAATTTAAAACAATAATTTAAGAATATACAAAATATGAGCATAATACATTGCTATCGAAACATGTAGAAATATTTATATATTTAAGTAAAGTGGTACATACAAAGTGTATTTTCAATTTATATAATTAATAATGATGCCACAAAGTTACAAAGCATTCGAAGAAATTATATTATATTATAACTGTATTTTATAACAATGTTATTGTGCTGCTCTTCGCCGATGATCTAAAAGTTTAAAAACTTATAAAAACTATTGTAGGCTGTTTTCACATTCAACTAAATTTAAATAAATTACAATATTAGTAAATGCCGTACAATCTGATTTTTTAGAATGAATCATCCTCTCAGCTTTCAATATAAAATCAAAAATATTTCTCTCTGGTCTGTCAACGAAATTAATAATATTGGCATTGTTTTGGATTCTAAGTTTAATTTTCTTACACATATCAATTCAATAACTAATAAAGGTTTAAAAATGCTTGGCTTCATTCTTCGAAATTTCAGAGACTTGGGGAATATTTCAACAGTAAAATTATTATACTCTTCCTTAGTTCGTAGTCAAGTCGAATATAATTATTTTAAATGGTCCTCTCACTATAAAATTTACTCCGACTAGATTGAAAAAATTCAACATAAATCTCTAAGATATATTAACTATAAACTCGGATTACCTATTGAAACTATAAAATACAATTACCTAATAAAAGAACTAAAATTATTAAAACTCTCAGATGGAAGACTTGTTTCTGACCGAAATTTCATTTTCAAAATTGTTAATATTTTATAAACAGCCCTGATATAGTCAGCTTAATTAAATTTAATATTCCAACTAGAACTACTCGATCTAAAATTTTATTCAATCGTAACAATAATTTGAGGACTGAAACATTCAAAAATTCTCTTGTACCTAGACTTCACGCAGAAGGTAATACATTTTCAGGTATAGTAGATATGTTCAACTACTCGGAATGTAAATACAAACAGACAATTATTGCATATATCCTCAACAATTATTAAGATATGTGTCTATAGTATAAGTATCAGCGAATGTGAGGTATGTTTTGAATATTCGCCTCTGTAGCTAATTATTTGGAATGCTACTTACACTATGTTATTCTTGTATTTGTTCATGAGACAAATGAAATATGATATTTAGTTGTTGTATTTGATGAAGACTATTTATTTTATCTTTGTACCTACTGTGATGTGTTTTGCACCTGTATGACTATTGTAATTAACTAAAAATGTAAAATCCCATATAGAGCGTACATAATATAATAAATAAATACATTTTTTTTGTATTATTGCAAAGTTCTACCCAAATTTATTTGCAGTCTAGATAGTGTCTCGGATATACCTATCTGATTTTATTTATATGTGATATTTATTAATTTTTCTAGGATAACATTGGAAAGTCTTAAATTTGAATTATGATATCGATAAAATTGACATAAATTTAAAAAGTCTCTCAGTGGTTAGAGCGATTGTCACGGTAAGACAGAGGTCGTGGGTTCCTATTCGCAGATGCGACTGATACCTTCTTTTTAATTTCTGTATCTTTTTCTGTTTCATGTTTCATTGAGATTTGTTAATACTATCTTCTTCAGTGATTAAGTATTACAATGAGGTTTACAAGCTTCAATAAGTTGTTCCAATAAATTGAAGTAAAATGTTTCTCCAAAATAAAATTATCTTGCGATTCTTTCTCTCTGAAGAATGATAAAATTATGGTGCATGCGTTGGACATAACCATAAGGTTAATTTGTTAAAAACTTTTGCGTTATTTTTTTTATTAAAAGTCGTATTTTTACACGTACGTTGCGTAACGTACATAATATACTAGTAAAAGTACTCCGCATCCCACAATTTTTTTTTAATTTAATTCTCTACCACGCGTAATATGATTACAGCCCGAGGCTCTTGGCTTGACTTTCCCTCGAGTATGCTTGATGCAAACCACCTGAGAGACAGAATTTAATGCTTACATTGTAAAACGTTACTTCAGATTGATTCTCCGTTGGTTCTAGAATTCTCGATAATGGAGAACATTTACTTTTATGTTGCCGATGGTTGGTTATCTTCGTCATCGACAACACATTTCGTTTTATATCCCAGTCTGCAGGACCAACTAGCTAACGGATATTCCTATGGAGTAATCCAGTTGTTGAATCGAATCGACTTTTTTTCTACCAGCGAGGTAGGGTTTAAACGACAAGCTTTATTGCTGCAGGAAAAAAGTTATGCTGTTTTGGGCGTTTTTTATTCACATACGATTTAAAAAAAAAAATTGTTTTCTTTTGATAGTTCTAATATTATTACTTATATATCTTTTTGTATTACAAAACGTTTATCTGAAAGTACATTTTTAATTATATTTCCATATACATAAGATTATTATGTTTGCTAATATGATTATGTAAATTTTTTAATTGTCATTCAGCGACTTCTCATTCTCAACAAAGCAATAATTAAGAAGACAGTTCTAAAAAAATTTGCTGCAAAATAATTTACCAAATGGTTTTGGTGAAGTTAAATTTAATCTGATAAGTTATTTTTACTTTAAAGAACTTATGATGTAATGAAAAATCGATTTAACTAAAAAAAATAACGACAGAGTTCCATGTTTTTAAAGATTGGTAATAACTGCTATATAGTAGATAATAAAAAATACTGCCCTATTTCATGTATCCATTTCATGTATGTATTTATATTGGGTTTTTACAGATGTTCTTACTTACGTGAGAACATTTGTGTTATTAAAAAAACTCGGTTTTTGTACATGAATTATAAATACTCAGACAAGGGTATACGACACATAAAATTACAAGGACTCCGGCAATGATACATAATATAAATTGAAGCAAGAGACGTAAAGAGAGACACGTGTGATACATAATATAATTAGCCCAATCATTGTTACATACCTACATTTAATTAATAGCAGCACATTTTATATGAAACTGGATAAAATTATCGATTAAAATGTCAAAATTAGCATACTCTATCTTATTATATTGTCGAGACGTTTAAGACAGTGGGTTAAAGTAGGCAATATTATTTTTAATGTATTCGGGTGGAATGTGCTATGGCATCTCAAAAAATGGGCTTTTGGAAGATGAATTTCAATACTGCAAAAACATAATATAGTATCGAGTATTTTCACTATTATATATTAGGTATGCATGTACGAGTATATACTTTATGGGATGTGTTGGATGGCTCTAAATCCTCAAATTTTTTTTAAAGTTTGTATTGCGTAGTAATTTTCAAAGTATTACTACGCAAATGAAGAGAATTGACTGTTGAGTTTGGTGCAGTAGTTAATCATGTAAATAACAATAAGAATACATAGTTAAACATAATAAACAGGGCTATATAAATAATGAATATTAAGTACTAGAAATGAGGTAGCATCAATGGATATAAATATAGCTTACAATTTTATTTATAAAATCTTTTCGATTCTAATTTTTTTTTTTTTACTTTTTGGGAAGACTATCAAAACATTTTTTTTTTTTAAGTAGAACAAAGATTTTGAAATATTTCTAATTATTTTAACATAGTTGAATATTCGAGTAGTAAAATTTTATATTAATATTCATTCGAAATCTTAATAATAAATCGTAAGATCTTTATAAAAGATATCCGTTAAAATATTGCCAAACCGATAAACTTCAATACACCACCAACCCCTCAACTAACCACCCTTCCCTTGTTCTGTGCAGGCGTCTCGTGCCTCCGCCTCGGTGAGGTCCGCATCCCCAGTCACATCTTCAGAGGCAGCGCCGCGCGACTCGAGTGTATCTTCGAGCTGGATGATGGCGAGTCGCTCTACTCCGTCAAGTGGTATAAGGACGGAAACGAGTTCTTCAGGTACCACCCCAAAGACAACCCCCCCGCGAGGGTGCTGACTCTGCCCGGAGTCGTGGTCGACGTAAGTACAACATTTAATTACTCACATTATTATTTTAATACGGCTTATATTTTAAATACTCTGCAATATTTTAATATGCTCATACGTGCTTTTTTTAAACGTCTGTATTGACAGTAATTTATATTTTATGACTTGTCGAGAATTTACTTAAGTTGATAAGGAAGCAGGTGGATATTTTTATTATTATCATTTTTTTGTACATTCAAGTTTTCAAATTAGTAATTATAACTTAATGCTTCAAGTATTTGATCCCTCTTGATTTAAAAACAGGTAAATATTGTTAGTAAATATTTTGGTTAAGGCTGTTGTACATTTTTAACATTAACCCGCCGGTTATCTCGGATGATATTGAATAGATTATATTATATTACATAGTGTAATATATATAATAAATCTGAATCTAAAAATCAAAAAGGCTGAGTTGGCATCGCGTTTGGGTCTCACCCAGGCGTCGTGAGTTCAATTCCTCGGCTGGTTAAGTCATCCATTACGACACAAGCAACAACTTCCGCTTAATGTGATGGTAGTAGGAGATTTTCAAATATTATTCGTAACCCGGGAATATTTGTCTTTCTTTAAAAAAAAGGAGAACATGTTCTTTTTTTAAATACATGTAGTTAAAATATGCACAATACAAGACATTAATTTTGTGGAAGTAATTAGTAATAGTTAATAAGAAGTGGATTTTTTTTGCGTTGTTTTCGCTGGAAACTGACCTCAAGGGCGCGACTGTTTTGCAAAAAGCGTATATGACTTTGGTTATTTTTAGAATAGACAGTGCTATGTAGAAAACTTTTTGAAATTATGATCATTCTCCGATATTAAAAAAAAATGCAGTGATTAGCAAAATAATTGGTTGAATGCCCTTCGAAATTCCACTAACCTAGCGATGAATAATACATACAATGTTTTTGAAAAGTAACCTTGTCTGTAAATTTTATGTTTTTGATAACAAGCTCCCGTTAGACAAACTACAAAAAAGTAGTTTATCGGGACTTTTTGAGTTGTATTTTTTTTCTGTTGTTAAATTAAATTTTAAAAAAATCAATAATAAGTAATACTGTTAAGTACAATTTTTCACTGATAAATTCATTTTCAGTTTCTTTGAATATATGCTTCCTTTTGCCTACTTCCTGCGGTGCAAAACTTTTTATCGGGCAAATTAATCTACAAAACTTTATTTTTCTTTTAATGAGGCATTATTTCTTCCAGTTGGAGAATTCAACAGATACCCTCGTGACCCTCAAGTCCGTTCCTCTGGCCGCATCGGGTCGATATCGCTGTGAGGTTCTGGGGGAAGCCCCTGCTTTCCACACAGTTGTGGAACATGGAGATATGACAGTGATTGGTGAGTTATACCCTTTCTCTAAGTTTTTTTCATAAATTACAAACTGCGAAGGAGATTGTCAAAGTTCAACGTTGGAGATGTAATAATTAGTAAAAATCATTTACGTTCGTGAAAATGAGTTACGTGTTTCTATTAGGAATTATATGACATTTTTATTTTGATTCTATTGACATCTCTTCATAGGTTATTGAATTAAATATATATAATGATTTAAATTGAATGGTAGTATGATGAAGACATTCACAAGTAAGCATCACTCGTGGATGTTTCTGAGTATTGACTTTTCTCTTTCAAACAACTTAGACAGTATTTTACGCCCTAAACCTGTAAAGAAATCGAACAACGAAAAAAGTCGCTGAAATTCACTGCTTATTAGGTACGAAAAGTATACATAAAGAAATAATATTAATAGGCGAACCTCTCAAACTTTTCAGAGGCTTTCCGGGGAAAAAGAGTAAACGCCAAAGGATATGAGATTTTATACGGTATTCAAGATAATGTAGTCTCGTAAAAAATGTCTCGATTTTTCACCTTGTGAACTTTTAAGAGTTTATAAGCCTCGTGCTTTTGAATATTTTCGTAAAAAATCACTAATTTGTTAAAAGTTTCCTAAAACGCGGACAAAGCAGCTCCTGCTTTGATGTATTTAAACATGTATATTTATTATGTCAAAGATTTTTCTTTGCCGAATGTCCACTTTTCACCGAATACAGAAAAACCCACTTATTATATGGAAAACTGCTAAGATTGAAATATATAAGTGTTAAAGAGGCAATTAAAGAAGTATAAATTTCACTTAATATTTCACACCCTGAATGAAAAATGTACATTTTAAAAAAGGTTCTTCATTTTAGAGTGTCATAAATGTTTTACGGCACATAATAAGGTTCTTGTAACGTTACTTGTAAAACGGCAAGATGTACTCAAGGAGAAATGATAAAACATCTACGAAACGAATGCACGTCATTTCTCAGTGTACATCAAACAGCTAGCTACACAAAATAAATACCAGATTTCAAACATTCAGTATTTTTTTTAATAACACTCCAGAAAACGAAAATTGCATTTACGCTTAATTACCTAAATCGTTAGATTTTTCTTTTCTGTGTCTTTTCGGTTTCGTGTTTATTTGTGAGTTTTTAATATTATCTTCAATGATTAAAAATATATTAAAATGAGATTTATAAGTAGCACCACTAAGTTATTTCCAAAAAAAATGTATTAATCTTAGACTTGTACAAAAAGTCAACAGATATCCCATATAAATAAAAATCGGATAGGTATTTCCGAGTCACTATCTAAAGATTACAGATAAATTTGATGAGTATGATATTGACAGATATTAGAAGTCGAAGTATGATGCCAATCAAAATGACGCAAATAGAGCGCAGGTCCCGGATGAATGAGGTCCTGGGTTCAAATCCCAGCTGCTATCGTTATCTTTTTATTTTCTGGGTCTTTTCGATTTCTTGTTTGGATTTGGGAGTTGTTAATATTATCTTCGTGATTAAAAATAAAATACATACAATTTTTGATGAAACAATATCTTATTAAATTTACCAATTTTTATTTAATCATTTCGTCTATTATTATTTTTAATATATAAATCCCCCCCCCCCTTGTAGCTAATGGATTGCTTGCTATATTATGAGTGTATGGCATTTAAATGTACGTCTTGTAAAGTTTATGTATACTTCTGACGTTTCAATGAATTTTATGTTTGTATGTATGAGTTTATTTATTATTTTTTTTTTACACATTATATTTTATATTGTATATTACCTGGGATGAGTAATATAGTTAATATTAAAAAAGAAATAAACATCCGTATTCAATTTTATATACCTACCATACTGTATTAATACACAAGTAGTGAGGAAAATGCTGTTGAAGTAAATATTTGACGCACATTTTTGATATTACAAATTTATTTCTTTAATACCCAAAAAATGTTCCAGAATATCCTATGTTTTTGCAACAGATGTCAAGATACGCACACCTAAACTTCTGCATTAAGAAGAACATCTGTTTATATATTGTCTCACTAAGAAGATGCAAGAAGGATATCTTGCGTCATAAAATTCGATTTTACTGGAATTTCTAGATCAGTTTACTTTATCCATTATTCACAAATATCAATATTTTCACGTGGAACAGCGTTTCGATAAATACAAATAATTGTCGAAAGATTTCATATCGCTTGACCATGCAGTAGTTAGCGATCACACCTAATCTCAGCCCGCCACAATGGGTCATGAGGAGCAATGTTCAGTATTTTTTTAATGTGCAATGGGGTAACGAATCATGACAGCAACTACCTCTATAGAGGTGCTTTAAGGGGATTTACAGTAGACTAATATTTACACTGGTTTAGCATTATATTTACAATATAAAAACTTTTGTATTACGATTCGATAATGTGGGAATTGAAAATAGAAACAACATTGGTTTAAATTCTGTTTCACTCAGGGTAAATCCAAGAGAGACAAATTGGGAGAGAGACTCCACACACGCAATAACTTTGAATGTGGTGGAGATATGACGATTTTTCAAAAACCGTTCGATAGAGGCTCCGGAGTTTAACGAAATTAGTCAATGCCTACCCGGCTGTGATGGCATTAGTGGCGTTCGCGGAGCGTTGATGAAAATTTCACCCGAAAAATAACGATAAAGTTTGATGTCATTTCATGAAAATTTTTATTGTTTTTTGTAGTCGATTATTCCATAATTTTAATAAAAAATAATTCATTGCATCTGCAAAGATGACTTTTATTGTTATTATTTCAAAATGTATGGCGTCTCTCCTAGATTTAATAAAATATTATTCACGTAATATGCTGTAACATCAAAATTACAATTATATTATACTCGTGCAGGCAGCGCCTACATGATTTCACATTTAAATATCAGAAAAATTTGTATGTCGAATTAATCATATTTGTAGGAATAAATGTTTTAAATGGTTCTAAAATTATTTACATTTATGCTATAAGGTATTTTACAGAACGTAAAATACGTATTGTGATATAGTATACTATGTTCCAATTTGCAGGCGTTTTAAGTAAAGTTATACGAAAAAAAATTAACTTTTCTGTGCTTAAAAGAATATTTTTTAAATAAACCTAAGCAAACTGGTAACAAGGCAGAAGAGTTTTTTTACTATGATTGAACAGCTATGTATCTCCGTACTGCTTATGTATTAACAGTAGCGGTTTCATCCTGACATGGGCATCTTCAGAATAATACAGCTTAACTCATGCTAGAATATTCAAAATATATGGGCGGGATTTGATTTGTATTGTTCAAATGTTTTTAAACACATAAGTATTCGTTTTATTATTAGCAACATCGAAATGACTATTCTTGAAAAAATCTATGATCTGAATTATGTGGATACACGTGAATTGGAAGCATCGAGAATATTTTTTTTTCACATTACCCCAATAATGATAGAATCATTCTTCTTTGCACAGTTGTCGGTCACATTTTTGAACGATTTGTATTCCGCCCCGTCTACTCGGGTGCCCGACTGATCTCTTTCATCTCGTCCAAGAGATGGATGTTAAAATTTTAATCTTCATAAAGGACGCGGGCCGAGCACCGTCATAACGGCGACTTAATTTGGTATGGCAATCAAGACGTTAAAAACGTAAAAGGCAAACTGTGTAGCGGGAGCACCCCGGGCGTCGGTGGTGCGGACTTTTTCAACCCTTACAACTCGCGGCATAAAAAGTTTAATTTTCTACGCAAACATAAAATGAAAGTTTCCATTTTGTCTGCAAATGTTTTTTTTAAATCTTGGAAATTTTTTGAGTTTTGTAGGAAATGAGAGGATTGTTTTCATTTTGATAGAGGACTTATTGGGGTTAGCGGTGAATATTTATTTGATCTTACATTCATAATTCGGCATTTACGCTTAAAATGAGTATATATTATATTAAGACCAGCAATTATATCGAGGATGCTGCTCTGTTTTAAGACTGTGGGAAAAATAGTGTTGGGAGGTCTAAATTAATGTGTCTGTATGGTGCACACACATTGTCTCTAAAAGTTGTTTTGGGGACAAGTGCCTTTGAGGTGATTTTCTCACATAAACGGTACTATAAAAATAATCCTTTTATTATTATGGTCTGTTTTTAAGAAAACTTCCTTGAAAAGTCCTTTTTTATTATATAATAAATGAATGACCGTGTCAAAAGGGCAAAATAAATTGTACAAAATCACTTGTGACTGGCTATAATAGTGTATTCAGGTGTTTCCATCATTGTTCCACTATTAATAGACTTACTTGCTAGTTTGGAACGACTTGTGTGCGTTATGCGGCCCAATCTGGATAAAGCTATCGAAGGGGGGAAAAATCAGAAAAGTCTCTGAGAAAACTACCTCTCCAAATGGAGTAAGTTTATAAAACAGTATATTCCCGTGCCGATCTGCACCTGGATTGTTGGAGATTATTTTTTTTAATTTCTCATATGCAGTGTGTTTTTTTTTGGTTTCCAGGAGGATTTAGTGGGATAAACTTTATTTCTTATTTAAAATTACCTTTTTGAAACCTTTCGTTTGTTATTTTAATTAGAAGCGAAGCTAGCAGTTCACAATGGAGTACTGATACCAACCCTGATGTATGGCAGTGAGGCATGGAATTGGCAGAAGAAGGATGAAAGTAAAATGAATGCCGTAGAAATGAGATCTCTGAGACGAATGTGTGGTAAAACCATGTGTGGTCGTGTGAAAAATGTTGAAATTCGTAAAGATTGCAAGGCTGATGTAAGCGTAATGAGTAAGATTAAGAAAGGGACGCTTAGATGGTTTGGGTATGTGGAGCGAATGAACGAAGAAAGAAGTGTAAGAAGAATGTATGACGCTAATGTAAATGGAAGAAGAAGCCGGGAACGCTAGAGGAAGACATGACACGATCAAGTGAATCAAATACTTGAGTTGGGCCATATCAGAAGTCGGAATAACAGAAGAGAATGTATGAGACGATGTACGAATGTGTATGAAGCAAGAAGTTTATGCCAAGATCGAGTTGTTTGGCGGTCCGTCCTCTCTGCCTACCCCTGCGGGGAAACGGCGTGATGGTTAGTTAGTTAGTTAGTTATTGAATTAGTTCATATTACATTTTACGCATATAAAATAATGCACACATTTATATTCGAAATCCAAGCAGCATGTATAAGTAGTTTAAAAAAAATCTTTGTAAAATATGTACACAACATTATTAAAAAAGCATTAAACATATCATATAATAAACTGTGCCGATATGCAATACAAGTATTTGAAAAATATTCATAATTTTAATCTAAGTAATAAGTTATGTTTGAACTAGATGCACTAAAAATAAATATATATTTGTTTAACTATCAAAACAATCCTCGAAAGGCATTTTAAATCTTAAAAAGTGTTCATTTAAATATATCATTATGGTCAAAATTCACGATGTCTCATCCGTTGTATCGGGTGAAATAACCGTGAGGTATGGAAGTGAACCCCGCACCCGCAAAATAATCTAAATGGATACAGCGGGAGACTCGGCAATATCCGACTATTTCCTGGAGATGGCCAGGAGCCTCAAAGGCGTAATGCTGATGACGATAGTGAACATTTCTCCATATGGGTACCTACCTAGCTAGCTATCTAATCACACGCTTAATCAAATAAAAACCACCACGTGAAGGGCCGATGATTATTTAGGATTTCTCCTGGCCATATGTGTGCGTATTTAATATACCAGAAATAGAATCTTGCACGTGTCGCTCACCCTATCCGCCATACGAAACGCCGACCTAACTATCTATTTAAATACGTCTCATTTATTTGTTTTTTAATGGAGATCGAACCCGCAACCTCTCAACCACAAAATCAACTGTCTTAACCACTATAACATCATACAAATACAAATTCTGACCTCGTATAATAAACGTCCTCCCTCGTCGTAATATTTACAAAATAATACCTACCAATAATGTTAAACTTGTTAATTTTCCGTTTGCAATTTGGCAATCCGCCTTTATTAATGTCGGTTTGATGTTCTACTTTCCTGGGAGATATCTCAAAACAAATCGTTTTTTTTATAACAATAAACGATTTTTTTTCATGTCTTGATTTAAAAGCTTAAAAATAGGGTAAAATAAAATTTAAAAATGGATTTCGCTAAAACCACAGATTTTTTTCTTGGTCCTTATGGGTTAAATGTACTTAACCATTTTATCATTCTGTCATTTTAGGCTGGGAGCATTTTAGATGTAAAATTCTAGTCAACAACACCAGTTTAATAGATTTTTAATGTCGGTAGACTCTTAAGAGTGACAAATTAACTAGGGTGAAGTAACTTTTTTTACATCTTTTGGGTTTTGGCCAAAAATGTACTTTTCGTGTTAACTCGCTATCACCCTGAATTTAAGGTTTTTGTGTCAGCAAGAATAATGGTTTGTTATTCGTAAATTTCATTTTCAATTCAGGTTTATTTTGTGTCAAATTAATTTCGGTTCATTATTTCAACCTTGTCCTCAATTTGGATATAAACGAGCTCCTTGAAGAAATAAAATCGTTACACTAATGAGAAAACACAGCAATAATGTATAATGAGCTCCTATAAATCTCAATTTGTCAATGTTTTTCAATGATAAAATAATCGTTTATTTAAGTACCAAATCAAACAACTGTTTAAGATTTTATATAGTCTAAATAATGGGTTCTGCCATGTAATTATTTTTTTAGTGATCACACTAATGATCACGGAAATGAAAACAATCGATTAATTTTATAATTATGAACATCTTCCTCGAACGATTTCAGTTGTAGTTTTATTTTAATAATTCTCTGAAAGTGTTTCTTATTAATCGTCATAAGAACTGTTACATTTCAGGTAGAAATTCTGTGGTTTTGAGGTGAACAAAAAGGTGAACAAAACTATCATGCCGGATTTCAAGAGCAAGGTCGTTATTAAAGAATTTCTTCAGAGATTGTCGGATCGAGATCGGAATAAAATTAACTGAAAATAAACAAGTTAAAAATTAATAAAATAGGATAAATGTGAAATAATGTCACAACGAAACTCTCGAATAGTTGCTTTTGCAACGCTAGCAGTTCGCGGCAAATGATGAAAAAACTGTTCCAGCAGTATCCTTTGCATGAATCCTCGGTTAAAACTTTTTTTTGTGGGTACAACTCATTTGGTCCAACATGTACAGGAAAATCGTTTTAAAGAGATTCATACGTGTGTAGTGATAAATACCGATAGAGGTTCAAATTGGTTTGAAATAGTTTAAAACACCCGCCCGCAGTCACTCCGCAGGAGCCCCACGATACAGTATACCATTCTACGCAAGCAAAAATCTCTAAATTATTCTGCAGTGTATTCAATAAAACAATACCTACTATGTAATTAAAATTTCCCAAGCACCGTTGCCTTGGAAACTAAAATGGCAAGGAAATTATGCATCAACCATATTAAAAAGATAGCCTCGTGATAGAGCGGTTCTCGCGCGAGTCCTCTACTGCGAATCAAAAGGTCGCAGATTTAAATACCGGCAAATAAACTTTATTTAAATTATTTATGTAATTTCGTAATTAATTCAATAAAAATCGTATTGGCAGAAGCATGCATTCCATATAAGGATATAAGCACTGCCTATCCCACCGTACTCACAAAAAAAAATTGGAAGAATTCAACATACACTTTCAAAAATACGTGCGAAATTCCAGTTACAAATTGCAGCGCCGAATTTGTGTAACGTGTCAAAAGCAGTAACTAACTATGCAAAATGATGCAAATGTCACATTTAATGTTGATGTACTCTACACAAAAAATGTACACGTGTGCGCAATGTGCATTCAAGGGAAGACTCGTTTGTGTTAGTGTTTAAAAAGGCCATGCCTTTCGGTACTAATCACAAAATTGGCATCTGTCGGTGTACCTCTAATTATATATATTTTTATTATTTTTTTTAATAACATATAATATAGTTTACATTTTATACATCATATTTTAATCTTCCACTAAAAGCATTTGCTTGTGGATGGAAGAGGAGTGTACATTTATGCAGTAATTTTATAATAGTTAAAATAATTATTTATTTGTACAGCTATACGACTTAATTATCATATTACGTTGGCTTTATTTCCTTCAATTGTTCGGTTTTAATAAACGAAATTCTATTTATTCAGTAATTAACTTGAAATAAGCATAAACGAAGAGGTTATTTGGATATTTGATGTGGCTTAGGTAATCCCAACCAACATCGGCTGCAGCTACCAACTTAGCCACTCTTAACGATAACTTACCACGTCTGTAATATATATATATATATCTATTTAATATCAATTAATTCTATGTTTTCCTACTGCATCCCCTAATTAAAGTGTCTGTGCACGCCACTGAATATTGGCGCAGCATATTTGCGATACGTTCCAGAGTGGTAGATAGTTTTAATAACTCTCTGATTCATTCAACCTCACAACATACACCAATCGGGAATGTTATAGTCTCACTGGTTTCAGACGGTTTGGAGCAGTTGGGACTCTATCTATGCCCTATTTATATCAAAAATAATATTTTAAAAGTCCGTTTTTTCAATTATATTGCATTATTAAATAAATTAATTTTTTAGCCCTCCCAGAAGAGGGCCCGAGGATCACGGGCGGCCTCCGGCGCTACCACCCCGGCGACACGGCGCGACTGTGGTGCTCTTCAGGGCCCAGCAGCCCCCCGGCCGGGCTGGCCTGGCTGCTGAACGGGCAGCCCGCGCCGCCCGCAGCGCTCCGGGGGCCCCGCGTGACTCCGTCACCCCCCGGTCTGACCACCACCATGCTGGGGCTGGAGTTCAAAGTGAGGCCGGAGCATTTTAAGGATGGAGACTTGAAGATAAAGGTATGATTTTTGGTTCCATGATAAAACAGAACCCTCACAAAAAAGAAAATTGAAGAAAAAGAACAAACAACACACCGAACCTAACCTAAACCGTTATTTTTTTCATATTTTGTTTTGTTACTATTCTATTTTGTCCCTTTTTTAACTACTGCTCTTTAATTTGTTGTGATTTGAACTAATATTTGAATAGGTAACTAGAGAGAATCTATGGAGATTTTCAGATGAAAGTTTATTGTTATTTTCAGATAAATAATATCAATGAATAACGAAGTACTAAAGGTCATGGACTACATGAAGGTGTTATTGACAAGGTTGTTAATCATGTTATGTTTTTGCACATTGCTCTTTACCACCATTTCCGTTGATAGTTATTGTCTTTTAAAACAATACACAATGGAAAAAATATTACAAACGCGGTTCGCCTCGGTCGTTGTACCAAACATTTAAAATATCTTCAAAATTTTGAAATCTAAGCAAATTGCAACACAATTTCGCGTGTTTTATTCACTTCACCGCACCATGATTCTAACAAATATATTTAATTAAGTAAAAATTTTACCTAAATCAAATTTAATAATATTATTATTAAGTTCTGCAAGTATTTTTAGTTTTTTTTAATTATTATTTTGATAGGTGTTTCGGCGTTCAAGTCCATTTTCAAACTGCGGTTAATTCATATTGTGACGACTTATTTATATGATATTATTCACTCCTTCCCCATTCTAATTTGGACGGGTTTTTAAAAATAATGCTTTATTATCGGTAAAACCGATTTACTTATAAAATAATTATAATTCTCGATTCTGTGAAGTGTTTACATTTATAAGTACAGCTCTCAGCTGTAATTCTGAAAAGCTCGTGGCGTTTTCTAAAGAATATTCATCGTTTAAAATAGGAGTCAACGAGCAGAACATCGAGCTGTTACTAAAAGAAGAACTTTGGCCCCGAGGAGTGGTTGTCCGTCATTTTAGTTTTTACAAAAAACGTATTTCTGATAAAGAAAACATTAAAAAGCCACCTCAAACTCAATGACTCAGAGGACTCGGATCGAAGATGAACAATTTTTACGAAAATGTTCTTAGCTAAGAACATAAGTTCATCGTGATTACTGAGACTTGGCTCAACGAATCGATTTTCAACGCACAGATTTTTGACAATAGATACATTGCATTCCGAAAGGACAGAAACACTGGACAAACGCGAGGTGGTGGACTACTGACGGCATTACTGAATGAAGAAAACATGCGTACAGAACGACTTTCACACCTGGAAACTGGAGATGAAAATTTATGGGTCAAGGTCACTACTCAAGACGTATGTTTGTTTATTTGTGCTGTTTATATACCACCTAGTTCTAAAACAAATGTATACACGACTTTTTTCGAAATGTTAATTAGTAACTTAAACTACCTTGGTCACAAGAAAATTTTAGTGATAGGTGATTTTAATATCAATTCTTCACAAAATCCACGTGCTGTGAACATCAAACTTTCGTATGTTATGGAACTATTTCAGCTGAAACAATTTAATACAGCTCTGAACTCATGTGGTCGTACTTTAGATCTAGTGCTAAGTAACTTTAATATGAAGATAGAAAAATCCGATTTCTGTCTTGTTCCAGAAGACAACTATCATCCGACACTTTTGTCAGAAATTAGCCTTAAACAAGACAGACCGTTGAAAAATCAACGTTCAGAAAATAGCTTCCGTGGTTGGAATTTTTACAAGGGAGACTTTGAGAAGCTGTACAACCACCTGCGTGACCACAATTGGCAGGCTATCTTAGACATTTCCGATGTTGACGAGGCAGTTAAATACTTTTACGATACCCTATTCGCGTATTTTGATTAATGCTTTTGATGAACTACTCTAAATGGTTTTCGCGCGACATTATTGGGGACATAAATATGAAGCTCATACACCACCGGCGGTGGAAACAATCAGGTTTGGAAAGTGAACACAAGTTATTTATAACTTATCGTACTAAAATTAAACGCAATATTTCAATAGCCCACAAAAATTATATATCGGACGTAGAAAATAACGTGAAAAACGATCCGAAATCATTCTGGAAGTACATTTCTGACAAGAAACGTGACAGAGGTTTCTTAAGTCATGTTAATCTGAATGATCGCACACACAAAGGGTCCGACATACCGGAAGCCTTCTCAAAGTATTTTCAATCTGTCTATAATCCAGAAAAAGTTGATTTTTAATCTTATGTGCCAGGGCAGATTGGATCATCAAATGCTCAAAATATATCTATTCAAAATTTTATTACCGCTTAGCAGTAAGGAAATTGAAACCAAAAACATCGCACGGTCCTGACTTCATTTCACCTTTTGTCGTTAAGGGATGTTCAGAACCATTATGTAAGCCACTTTTATACATATTTAATCTTAGGGTTAAAAACGGAATTTTTCCTAAAATATGGAAAATGTCGAAATTCACCCCTTTACACAAAGATGGCGACAAATTTCAAGCAACTAACTACCGTCCTATAGCGATTCTCTTCACACCTGCTAAGTTATTGGAAATAATTATCCATAAATATGTATATGCCAAAGTTGAACCATTCTTGATCGAACAACAACATGGATTTAGACATGGCCGATCTACTACTACAAATTTAATGGTATTTACAGATTACTTGGCCAGAGCACTCGATAACAACGAGCAAATTGACACATCTTACCATGACTTTGCAAAGGCTTTCGATAGAGTTAATCACTTAGTGCTCATTAATAGGCTCGAAGAAATTGGTTTTTCGGAAAACTTATTGAAACTCTTTTGTAGCTATCTGAGTGAAAGAGAACAATTCGTGTCCTATGGTGAGTTCAACTCAATCGCGTATCCTACCAACTCTGGTGTGCCGCAGGGATCCAATTTAGGACCCTTATTGTTTTTAATTTTTATAAACAATATTCAGAAAAAAATAAAATTCGTCCGATTTCTCCTTTTCGCCGATGACATTAAACTCTTTTTGAGAAAAAGGTCGTTGGAGGACTTTAGAAAGCTCCAAGAAGATATCAATGCAATAATTGACTAGAGTATTGAAAATAAACTTGGGTTCAACTTCCAAAAATGTTCAGTTATGTGCTTTACAAGGGCACACAAGACCATATATTTTAACTACAAAATTAAAGATACGTCACTGAAGTACATGGTGAACTGCAAGGACTTGGGAATTGTGTATGACATTCGCCTAGAATTTCACGCTCATATTGAAAAGATCTGCAAATCAGCCACTAAAATGTTGGGTTTTGTCATACACAATTCAAAAGACTTGACCAACCTTGCAGTTATAAGGCTGCTCTACTTTAGCTTAGTGCGTAGCATTCTCGAGAGTGGATCTCAGGTATGGGGGCCAGAGGACACTGTCTATGTACTAATGGTCGAGAAGATACAAAAGAAATTTTTACGATACCTCTACATGAGAGAGTTTGGTTTTTACCCGTGGCTGTTTCCAACAGCATTTATCTCGGGAATGCTGGGTATATGCAGCCTTAGTTCCAGAAGGGATGTTGCATTACTACTGATGGCGTATAAGCTAAACGGTATAATCTCAATACCAGATATTCTGGCTAAAATAGGATTCTATGTCCCGGATAATTTTGCGCGAGGCCGCCAACACAGGCTTTTAATTCTTCCTAGGTGCAGAACTAACTTACCAATAGCGATGCCCTTGGGAAGAATCACTAGGTTAATTAACTGCCTCGCAGGAAATGTGGATATTTTCCACATGTCCTACAACGTATTTAAACGTGAAATATCATCATAGTAAACCTACATTTGAAATTTTTCTTTTTTGTCTCACTTGTTAACTATTCACTTTTTGTAATTTTTACTAACCTATATTGCAATGTATTGGTTTATACTGTTTTTGAAAATAAATAATGTGTTTCCCGTATTGAACTGACAATATTTTATTAACTGATTTATTTAAACGTGTTATATTGTGTTGATAATGTGAACATACTGAGGAGCGGTGAACATATAATTTTCCTTACTTTATTAATTAATGTTATATTCGGATCATTCGTTCTTTTATTAATTTCTAAGACCTTTTCTTTCTATATGGAAAAGGTATAGGTCCGTTGTTGTCAAGCTGGATGTGATTATTTACTAAGTGGTCACATTTTAATTCGTATATGCCAATATTATTAAGTTTAGGATTTTAACTTTTTGAGTTTTTTAGGCTTGTTCCACAGCACACATAATAGCTGTTACAATAATAAAAATTAAAAAATTCTTGCAAAACTTAATAATAACATTATTAAATTTGATTTACATTATTTTTTTTAATAAATAAAATGTTAACAAAAGTATATGTACGAGTATTTTGGTACTTTATTTGAGTACAGATAAACCTTTAATTATTTCCATTGAAAAATAAATAATAAGGAGATATTTTTTGGTTTTCTAGAATTTCTAAGACCTTTGCATATAAATTTATCGTTTTCTGTGGGGGTATAAAACAGAAAATTGTAGAACCATTTTCATAATATGGATAATATAATTTTTTTTTAAATCTTGCATCTTTTACCAAAATCTTTCTAATATCTTATCTGCAGTCTTTCACGAGGAACTTATATTTCTGTAGTTACTAAAGAGGTATATTCTGAAATATTTCAAACTGAGTAGGTGAGTTATAAAATCTTTTGCTGTCATAAATCACTCAAAAGTCAATACAGTTACTCATTGCTCGGAAAATAGTTCTGAGGTACCGAACTAATTTAAAAATAATCGAGCACACTTGACCCAGATATCCGTATAAACGGCGTTCCACCCTGATGAATCTATTCAATTATCCGTACAATCGGTTATTCGGATTCCAGTTCCAAATCCCCTAATTACTAGGGCAACTTGCACAATACTCCAACTTGGACCATCATTACTTCAGATCCTCAAATCTCGTAATAAAGTATATCTACAGAAGGGTGAACTCCAATATATATTCAAACATTCAGACGTAAACAGATTATCCGGCCAGTCCACAAACAAAATATATTTTTTTAAATATTATGAACAGACATTGTGTTATACAAGAAAGGTATGGAAAATAGGTAAAGAAAATATAATTTTCATTTGTGAAATTGATTCATTTGTCAAAACATTAATATTTAATATTAATGTTTTGACCTGGTTGGTACAATTTGATTTTGTTTATCTCAAAGGCACTCGTAAATGAATATAAATTTTTTTTATAAATTATCAAAAATCATTTTAAAATTATCTGACAGCATCTCTGGGAAAAGCATTTCACTATTTTTTTTATTACAAAATGAATAAGAAGTGGTAGATTACTGAAATAAAAAAAAACAACTTAAAACTATACGTTTCTATATTGCGTACCTATATAAAGCTTTATGAGAAAAAATTATTTGAATTATAATAATATCAATTACAATACGTTTATTTGTGGATTTTTTTAAATGTATTATTTCCTCCCGGAAGGCCCTAAATAATTTCCCTCAGGACCTATGTCATCTTTAAGGATGCTCTTTGAAGGATCCTTTTAAGGAGAGAAAGGTAAACATGGGTTTTGAAGAGACACGTGTTATATAAGGTAAAAAACCCAGAGGCCGGCTAATCGTTCCATAGCCGGTCTGTTGAACTCGAGAACGAGTAGGAGAAATGACCGGTTCACATGTGACAAGTGTCGACAGAAGAAATCAATGACATGAGTTCCTCATTGAAATACCGGTAGAACAGGGACAGCATTCTCAACTGACGCCTGTGCTCTAAATATAATTCTTTTTATTTTTTTAGTTAATGTAAATCAAATTTAACAGTGTTATTATTAAGTTCTGCAAGTATTTTTAGTTTTTATTATTGTGACAGCTGTTTCGGCGTTTAAGGCCAATCCGTGATAATCCACACGAATTAAACACAAAAATAATTAATATTATAACTCAATGTACGTTCGAGTACACACAATAGTCAAAAAATTATAGATAGGTATGGTAGAATCATTTTTAAGATATTCTTGCTTATATAGTGATGTATTGTATCGTGAGACAACTGCGGGGAAAGGGGGGCAGACGGGTGTTCCAAACTATTTCGAACCAATTTGAACCACAATCGGTGTGCACAAATACATTCACACATGCGCTCTTTAAAATAATTTGCTACGGAATACCACGGGCTGTACATAGATCGAAAAAAAATTCTCTCATGAATGTTCTCGATCATTTAAATTCAATGTTTGGAAAAGGTTCTATTATTTCGTGGGGCAATAGTGTGAAATTATTCTTGTTTTACGGTTTCCAATCAGGTATTTTCGGTAAAGGGAATTTAGGTTGATGTGTATATTGTGAGTGCCTAGGTATTTTCGGTATGTAATAATGGTGAGTTGTGTTGTTTAGTGCATAGCCACAATCGCCACAGTTTACTGGCGCAGTAACGAGGAGAGCGTCGAGGGCGAGAAGCCCCAGCGCGCGCCGGCCCTGGAGAGCAGGGACAGCGCGGCGGGGCCCGACTCGCGCGCACACAGGGTGCAAGGTAAGACCTGTTTTAATTATACCACGACCTCTTTTCTTGTCACATTATAAATCTAAACTATGTTATTTTATATAATATGTATGATAAAAAAAAATCTTAAGAACTTGCTCATTTTCAAACTCAACTCATTTTCAAGCAACTTACACTGTTTGAAACCTAAATTTAACTGACTAGCAAAAGTCTCTAACTAAAAAAAACTTGAAGGCTGTTTCATTTCATAAATCAAGGTTATATAAGACTTAAAAAAAATTGTATTACAATAGGTAGTTTAATCAATTTATAAATTTACATATTATGGTCGTACTATTTTGAACGAATTATTGCATTTTTTTTAAATTTAAATAATTGAACAGTTAAAGCAAGTAGTTTAAATTCGCCAATAAAATCTTTTCTTTTAAAAATCCACAATATCTAATCACAGTTGCATTTTAACCCACATTTTTAGTCGCATTGAAAAACTTTTCAACACATTTGAGTATTTTGTTTCCTCCTAATTTTTCTTAGCCTTACCTCATCGGCCATTCCGACACTTGTATAATTTATATCATTAAATAATAAACAAATTCTTACTAAAATATGGACATGACAGCAGATGAATAAAAAAAATATGTTACCGTTACTTTAAACATACAAAAGCAAATGATGGGTTTTGGTGACTCATTCCAAGTTCAGATTGTTGATTTTAGTAACGAAAATATATTATGATTGGAAAAAATGGTAAAACTATTTTCTCAGCAATATCTACAGATAGTACTGAAATCAGTGTTTCTGTAGAAAGATAATATTTTTTCGTAACACAGAAAATTGTTTCGTTTACAAATGATCGGCCCTGGTTAAATAGTCATATAAAATATCTTATCATTCACACCAGATTTATCCGTACTAAAATTCTTATCTCGGTTATAAAAAAAATATCGAGTATAAAATTGTGTCCCGTAAATAAAGAGACATGATTTTTTTCCGTTTTAGGACGTGTTTATTTCTTATTCTTTAAATTCGTAGAACGCCCAAATAAATCTCCCGGCAGACTCTATTGAGTGTAAGGTTTTGGGGGTAATCTTTATGAATGATTTTATGGGCCTGTCGTTAAATTGGCAACAACCAACAGTGTTTAATGTAACGATACAATTTTTATGAAACTGTAATAAAGACAGGGTTTCATATACATGAAATATTGTCTAACCGAAGACAGAAAAAGTACCACAAAATAGCTTGCCGCAATAAGCATTTCATAAAACAGTTTCACAAAGGTAGATAGTATGAGATAGTAGGAAACCATATTCCACACGTCACAAGGAGGATTAATGGAAATACCCTTCTATTTCAAAAGTTTATTTATTTGGAATTTGAATTGAGGTTTGGTTTGTCGGTTTAAAACTCATTTGCATCATTAGGCTCTTGTAGCATTTTGAAAACATGCAAATAGCGTTCAATCAATTTGGGATGTCCATTACGTCGTCCATCTAAAATATGTATATTTATTCGCCATACTCGGTCGAGTTTATCTAGGTTCTGGATACTTTATGGATATTCAGTTCAATTAATTGAATCTTTCGATTTCCATGTTCGTGTGGAGTATGTAGGAAAAGGGCGGATAATCCTCTGCGGTCTTTCCGCTTCTATCTGTTGAGTAATGTTGGGTGGGTTTTCCATACCTTCATAAATTAGTATTAAAATTATGCATCAGTTACACGCCGGCCGTTTGTTGCCGGTTGATTGGATAAATCAAGAATATATTTTCGTCCGCGCGGTTCAGTGTTGCCCGCAGAAACAATAATTGTTCGCGCGTATTATTGGCACGGCTGTTCGCCCACCGCGACACTCTGTTGTCTTTTGCTGGGTCGTTTGTATTACTAATGATTAGTTTGGTTGCGTACGATCATTTGTTCGAAACCAATGTTTGTCGCCTGACAATAAATATTGTCGGGACAAAGCTGTTTTCAATATATTCCCCGAACAATACAAACATTGAGTGTAAGCTTTGAGCTTTTACGATGATCGGGTGCGACGATACTGAATAATTGGAAATTATCTATATTTAAAATACGAGTGCGTTTATTACGTAGATTAGTAAACCGTATGCCTATTATTTGCCGATGTAAATTAAGTCTTCCATTTAAAACAAATTTTAACAGAATTTCCTCCAAAATAGTGTAAATGGATTCAAAACATCTTTGATTGTGTCGGTAATTAGTGAGACATTCTGCAAAGATTAACAATGACAGTTATTATATTTCTGATGAGTAAATATCCCATTTGCCTTAAAACGAAATACGTTTTTGTCCATACGGATCTCCACTTACAAAATTAAACTAAAATATTAGTTTTTTTATACTATCATAACTGCAATGTACATGACAGTCGTGAACTGGCATGCGTTTTGTGTGTTTGACATATTAACTTTGTACGTAGTATTGCCTGAACAACGAGAAAATATCTCTGATGAAGTTTGTTTAAATCATTTACGAAAACTGCAAATAAAATAAATAACGTTTCGACAAAGTAACATGTACACCAGTGTAAAACTGTTTTTTTTTTATTGAATTTGTCTAATTATAATATTTTGTTGTTTAATTGTGCGTGTTTTTCTTTTCAGCTACCACTCTCAGCAGCTCATGTTGCAGCATCCTCGCATCATCTACTTCTTTGACCGCATTCCTCATCTTCCTCCATATAACTCTGACAGACAGATAACAGAATCATTCCCTGACATAGCATTATAATTACTATTAATTAACTCCAATAGATATCGGTCGGAAATAAGTTGCCAAATACTTTTAGTGTAAAGATGACATAATATTATTAAGATTAGAAGAAAATGGGCATATCTTTGTTTAAATTAGTTGTTATGGTTTAGGTACATATAGACTAATATTTATCTTCGATCAATATGTTAATGTTAGTATGTTTTTTTCTAAATATTTATATTTCTGTTAAAAGATTTTTTCTATCGAATAAATTATTGCTCTTTATATACGTGTTCATATTTCAATGTTGTACTGAACCTTATTTAAAACCTAACAATTAAAATAAGCATATTACGTATTCCTAAAAAAAAGAATATTGAATTTATGGATTTGAAACCAATAAACAAATGAATACTGAATATATTTTTCTTAGAAAGGTGCAAATAATGCGAAAAGAAAATCCATAACTTTCTTCCCAAAAAGCTACGGAAATGGGGTTATAAATTGCTAACTCTGAAGGAGAGCAATATTACATTTTTTTTTAATATTGGTGATAACAGCCCGATATCGAATAATTATCGCCAGGGAAGAAATATTACAAAAAATCTGGTCATTTTAAGAGACATCATCAATCATTCTCTGTGCTATCTTCGGGGATCCTGTGTGGAGGGTATTTTAAGGTAAGGAAGGAGGGAAGGTTCTGAGAGGTAAAAATGTATGAGGAGTGGGTAGGAATCTGGGGGTCGGTATGTCGAGGAGTGACGGACATTAAACAATCCCTACCATTGCTGTCCAAGGCGATGGGATGAGACAATCCGAAAAGAGAGGGCAGGGGGTCTCCTCGAACCGGCCTCTCTCGATCCGGCTCCCAACACAGTTGGTGGGCAGACGCATCCGCCCCCCAAAACCTTGATAAATCTCACCTCTTGAACCCGAGCACCGAGCACCCCTGAGAAGTCGTCACCGAATGTAGCAAACCACTCGGGGTGACCTATGGCAGAAGTGTTGGTTTTCCAGTGAACGGTTCCCGGGGCAAAGGTACCCATACCTCCCTCCCATATTGAATGTGTTAGCTTTAATAAGTGTGTATTTACGAGAAATAACAGATATTCAACATTTCTGCTAAACAAACGTAATGTATGTACATAGTCTACTCTTAATAGTTTACAAAGAAAAGAGTCGATTTGAAAAAAAAACACCGGTATCCCTCAGCCTCGTAGGTACAGAACAATCGTGATACACTTTTAAAACAATATCCAGTCCACAGTTTCCACTATATTCACGCCCCGCAGTAATCCAAGTGAATAATTCGAAGATTTGATGAAGTTCTCTACCGATCTGAGTCAGAATGAACCGGCGCGAGCGTGTCGGGGCCTGGAGCTAGCATTGCCGGTCCCATCAATCCTCAATATGCATTCATCATTCGGCAAGGCATAACACTGCGCAAAGTTCGCTCCGAGTGAAATCCCTTCACTGTGTCATGTCGGGGCGAGCTTTACTACTGAAAGTTTTCACCCGGAGCTTAGAGAGATGTGCTTCCCGCCAAAGCGTTCGCTAATTCCAGCGCCCTTATCTATTAAACGGTTCGGAAAGATATCCGGGGCGCTACCAACAACCAAACTACATTGGAAGATAATCACTTTCTTGCTTAAAACTTCACGAACTTTATTCTTCGGCGAGAAGTTTCCCGGCTGCGGCGCCAATTGGGCCTTCCTTTAAGGGCACTTCAACTAAACACGGAAGAACTTCCCTTTCTTTGTATAATTTGCGTTTCATTGTGTCAGTTACAGAACCCCTTTGTGTCTTTTTTATCATTATTCAAAATGAATTTTCTAAGTTTGAGGAATACTTTTGCGCTGGGACTCGTCGGCGCATTGTTTGTTATTCACGTCACCGCGAGCACCTTTGAATATACTTTCTGTGTTCGAACCAACTACGTAAAAAGAATAAAGAGATGTCTCACGTAACCTCCTACTTTTCTACTTGAGTCGTGTAACCAGAAAGTGTAAAATGTATATAAAGAAGGAATACGACCGACGCATTAAATGTTCTTTTTTTTCTAATCTAGTTTTTACTTAAGACACCCAAATTTTTTTTGACGTCGTTTATACTATTTCTTAATCTAACAATTCGCATTTGGTAACAATAACAATTAGATAACCTTATAAAAAACGCGCGTCACTGGGTGTTGTTTAAAGACACCGTTAAAAGTTATGAAAGAATACGATTTCCAAAAAGGGGCATGTTTTGTGAGGAACATCAGCACACGTAAATTAAATTAATAAACTTACATAATCGAATGCAGAGGCCACCATGCTATGTTAGATTTAAGTTTTTCTTTTAATTAATACATACCTGTTATTTTTTTTAAATACAGTAAAAAAATGATTGCTTCGGGATAAGAAATCAAAGCCGAGGAATTTATTTGGAAAGTCGACCTCCACTACTAATAATGATAGTTTCAGACTAGTGGTAAGGGCTTTCGGAAAAAAAATAACATGTGTATTCTTCAGGAATTGATATTTTTTCAATAAACACGCCATGAATCAGTGGTTACGCAGCTGTTTAAGCAAGATGCCATGTGCTAAAATAAAATCACCCAGCGTTAATAAAATAAAGTGTATGGTTTAAAATATTGCGTTAAAAAAATCTACAGAGAAATACAACGATTTCGACTACAATAATACTGACTTAACCCTTACCACTTCTTTGTCGGGTGCCAGCCGACATCACTATCTGTACGCTACAACTCAGTTGTCGGCTGGCGGCCGACAAGATAAGACGTGCGCGCGCGGTGCATTTTTGCCCACAAAACTTGATACGTGACGTTGTTTCTTATTATTATTTAATAAAAAACATTTAAATTCCGTTTTTATTTTACTATAAAATAACCTTTTTGTAACTGCCTATCAATAAATTAATATTTTGACATTATTTAAATTAGAGTTGACAACAAATATTAAAAAAATAATGGAGTAGTAAGGGTTTAGGGAAAATAAAAATATATATGCAGTTAACACGGTAGTGGCATATGATGCGACTACCACCCTGAAGAGGATCTGTTCAATGAAATTAAATTTATTTACTCAACGCTGTTATTAACTATTATGTTTAACATTTTCTTTCTTTTATTTTTATGTAATTAACATTTTGTCATTATTTTTTTTTCTCATTTTCTTCATATCATTGTTTTACCTTTTTTTGATTATTATCACTTCTCTATTTATATTTGTATATATCTCATGTAATATGGCAGATTGGGTTTGCACTATCCACCCGG
This sequence comes from Halesus radiatus, assembly GCA_022606495.2. Classification (NCBI taxonomy): domain Eukaryota; kingdom Metazoa; phylum Arthropoda; class Insecta; order Trichoptera; family Limnephilidae; genus Halesus; species Halesus radiatus. Next base: position 50,260 of record JAHDVE020005536.1, read on the forward strand.
TCCTGCTGGATTGAAAACTAAAATGAATATAAAAGTTTTTTTTTCCGATGGGTATATATTTTTCACTATCCTTTCAATATCGTTCTCATTTTTCTCGCAAAAATTGTCTTTCTTGCTTCGCGGTTGCCAACATAAAATAATGTATAGGGTAATATAACTTTAGACAACAATTCAACTGTTCTTACCCGCTTTCCCTTCTTACGGCTAAAGAGTTCTCAACTATTGAGTAGAACAAAGATGCACTAGAAATTTTGAGGTACACCTAGAAACTTCTTTTAATATTAGTTTTCAATTTCAAATACATATTACAAATTAAACGTTATCGTTCGAGAGTCAGTAAAACTTTTAGACATATTTAATTTATAATAAATCATTGGAGACAATATTAACAAATCTCCAGGGATTCCCAGGTGTGACAGATATATATTTTTTTATTATAAGCAATAATTATTACCTGAAAAATCATACAAATTGAATAATCTTCCGAGAAAAAAAAAAAAAAAAGATTATTCAATTTGTATGATTTTTCAGGTAATAATTATTGCTTATAATAATAATTTGTTACCATATTTGTGCTATGCATAAAAAAAAACTTGTCTTATAAACATTAGTTTAACCATTTAAAATAATTTATTTTTTTCTTTGCCTTTTTTTCTTTTGTGTTTCATATAAGATTTATTAAAATCATGTATCTTCAATGAATAAATATTACAAAGCGGTATATAGCTTCAACAAGTTATTCATGTAAATTGAAATTGTGATATTATTTCATATGCAGTGGGCCCTGGTTAGTGTCGTTACGTCCGTTTGATTTTTTTTTTTTAGCATATTTAGCAAAGATTGTATTTTTAAATTAATATAATAAACTTCAAAAGCGTATGTACGTCAAAGAGGTCATTTGAATTTAATTAATGTGATTATATTAAGCTACGGGGTTCAAACCAACTCTGTAATAAACCGTTTGATCCGGTACTATCATGCCACTTTTACAAAAATGTCACGACCAAACACTTTAATTTTTTTTTTTATAAGTGTACTAATAACAATAATAAGGTTGTTGATTTTTTATAATTTGTACAATAAACTAGAGTTTTACGGCACAAAACCATTAATTGTTGTTGTTGTATTTCGGATAATATGGCGATGGATTAAGGTACTACAGGTAATATGTAAGGTATAATACACAGGAACTTCCCAACCTTCTTCTTCTCCGTCTTCTTTTGCTTCTCAAATACCTTTAGCCTCACAATATACCCCAATTCGGGATGGGAAGAGAAGTTATCTAATCCAACAGCTTTCTTGAAATACACCTTAAATGGTATCAATAACATTTTTGACTATCTAGCTTCAACTTGGGAACGAAGTTAAATGGAGTGAATATTAAAGGTACCTATACAATTTTAAAGAACTGGGATAGAAAGTCATGTCAGTCCGTTCCATAACAGATTTTTTTTTATTAAATTAGATCGGTTACAATGTTACAATTTAAGCGCGTCAAACTAAAAAATTAACGTCATCCAGTCGACCACTAAGATAAAGAATCCATGATACGTGATTTTTTGTGCTACCCCAGAATCGAACCCTTAACCTTCTGATGATGATCGTGGTTCGTGAAAAGAGATGAAAAATCAATTAAAAATATTGGTGTAGGAGGGGTGCAGATGAAGGTTTCAAATGCTGGTAATTTTGGGTGGACCAGATTAATTAGACAATGCTGTGATTTCAGCAGTATTATCCATAGGATGTTAAGAGAAAATCAGATTTAAATAAGAAATTAGTCATTGGCATTTGTTTTTCATATAACACTTGTTTGGGTCGTGAACTCACTACCCGGACCCCGTGCTAAGGCTGTTACCGCTTTTCCACGTAGGTGGAAATCGTTCCGCGGGACTGTAATCAATAATAAATTAAATTCATTTCTCACAGTACGTTCATAATTAATGTCTTACCCGACAGTCAGGCGGTCGCGTATTTTCGTTTGGCCTGAGCTATAGTTTCGAGCCCAGAGCTGAAGCCGAAGGTTGTCATATTATTCATCGAGGTAAGTATTCCTAAGGCCTGTGTTGAAAGTAGTGAAATTTTCTAATATGACACGTGTAGCCACAAGATATCCATTCATGGTTTTTGAGCACATCTAAGACGACCTCCGAGACTTACTGGAAGAATATTAAATTTAGTCTAGGTTATGGAGTGTTTTTTTGGTTTTGAGTTGGGTTTCGTCATGTTTGAAAATGGTCATTAACACGCGGACGAAGTTCTCACTGCTAATAAGACACCATATTAATAACGTAAACAGAGTGTTTGGTTAATGACTCGAATAACTTCGACGTGTTGGAGGGAGAGGGGAAAACTTAATAACTCTCCGACGTCCCTATCCCCCTAAAATTAAAAATGCTTTGTAATTCAGCATTGAAATAAAAATAACTACAAAAATAAAATGAATAAAAAATTAGGTTTTTACCGCTATCCTTGTGAACAGTTAACCTTTTTCTGCTTTATCTATCGGATCTACTAAACTTTAAAAAAAACCAAACCAAGACATCCATGAGACTAATTATAATAAATGAAATAGGTCAGTAGACTTTGATCAATAGTTCAGTTATCTAGTTTATGCAGTTAGGCACCTATCTCTGGAAGCTCCGCCTATTCAAATAATGGAGAGCCCATCTTGGCCACTTTCCTCTAATTCATTAAAATATTGCCAGTTCTCAGATTCGCAACCTTTCGGACAAAGCTTTGCAAATATATGCAGTCATTACGATCTGCGACCATCGATACGACTAATTTTTATAAAAAAATTTTTAATCATTGAAGAAGATAATACTAACACATCCCAAAATGAGCCACGAATCCGAAGAAACAACAGAAATTAAAAAGATTTCAATCGCATCTGGGACTCGAACCCAGGACTTCTACCTATCCGGGGTAACCGCTTGGGATGTGTTAATATTATCTTCTTCAATGATTAAATATTACAATGAGGTTTACAAACTTCAATAAGTTATAAAAAACAAATTGAACTTTTTTTTTTGTTTATTAGCGTTTTTGTATCAGGTTGCATTATAATTGTATTGCCGGGTTCAGACCAAACGAGCAAGAACGTAGAGTGAGAGCCAGAGCATTTTATTCTATACCAAATAAGTTAAAAAATATTTAAAAAGAAGAGTGGATTACGTCAATATTGCATCGTAAAGATCACCACACAAAAAAAATGTTTCACATGCGTATGCAAGAAGAAAGTGGACAGTTTAAAAACTTCTGCATTATGTCATCGAAGAATTTTAACTCTTTACTGTTCTTAATTGATAAAATATACTAACTAAAGAGATTAGTGCACATTTAAAAGTGGTACCAGAACACCTTCCAAATTTATGGATTACCGGTTACTAACGCACCCTTCTGTAGGAGGCAAGTAAACTAGAGACGTCATCGTTTTCTTTTGGCTCTTCACAACAGGTATCCAGAGTAGTCGCAATCTCATCTCAGTCGTCTTATTTTTGCTATTGTTTTTATACGTACCAATAGTGGAATCCTACAAACGTCTATGTTCTCGATAAATCACGATGAATTTTAGACATTTTTCTTGGTCCCAATCAATTTGAATGCAATAATGAGCAACAGTTATTATAAGTAATGCATATTTATGTTCGGTGGCAAACGAAAAATGCACTGATAAAATCTGTCCACCAGCGAGCGCATCCAATCACGAAATAACGCTCAACGCAACTGAGCTCTCGCTCTAGCGGGCGTTTATATCAAGCAAACGAGCGTTCTTAGAACATTCTAGGTACGGTAAGCCGAAATGCAGCTACACTCCGGAAAATCCAAAAGAATGTTCGCTCGCTCGACAAAAAGCGTAAGCGTAAGCGACATCAAGAGAATTTCACCGGAGTGGGAGAAGAACGTATACAACTAATCCATTAGAAAAAAAATGATATAGATAAAGTTGTATTGTACCTATCTTAAATCAATATGTTTTATTTGATCTGCCTCATACGACACGGAGCACTGACAAAGCGAGACCATTCATCCCTTATTGACAGATGTTTGGAAATATAGCGCTAAGTATTCGCTTATTGCCTTCGATACTGTCACCGAGCCACCCGCTGTTTACCGTCTGATTAATGACGGAGTGAGGGGGATGTCTGATCACACGCACGTCTTCAAAGGACTCGGAAACCGCACATAACGCAAACACTCGTCAGCCATTCTAAGCCAGAAATGATAATAAGAAAATATCAATGGAGGCTTCGTGTATTCTCAACACCGTCATTACCACTGAAGGGATCATCTCTAGAAGTGCGATCTGTACCTATTTGAGCGAAAAATATATGTAGTCAAATCACATATGAACTCCTGCTAACCTGGTAAGTAAGTTACCATGAAAGGTGAAAATTTTATGAATTTTATGAATCAAACGTAAAAATACGTCGTATTCATTGAATAAGAAAGTGTTTTGTGGGGTTTCAAGAAGTCTTATGAGTTAATTAATTGCCTTTTGTCAAATCTACTGTATTTATACAAACAAGACCTTTACATTTATAATATGTAAAAACCGCACAGCAGTGCCAACTCTCCTATTTACTATGGCATCCAAAATTAGGGTATAATTTGAGAATTTCTTTTCAAATTAATTGTCTTTCATCAGGGCTACACTAAATGTCTGCCATAAATATATGTGAAATAACAAATACGAATTCAATAAAATTTAAGGAATAATTGCAAAAAAAAACTTTGTGGCACCATTTTAAAATACAATAAATTACTGTTACTGTTTTAATCACTTTTTTGAAGAAACCATTGGTTTTGAAACATATTGATATCGATTATTAAAATAGTGATTAAAATGAAGTAAATAAAAATGTTTATCTATTCAAGAAAACATTTTGATGTTCGAAAAAGTTAAATCTTATTTCACCCGAAGTAAGGGAAATTTCCCTTACTTCGGCGCCCCAGACACGCTCACGACCAGCGACGGTTCGTGGCCATTGGGATTTCAATCAGAGATTAAAAAGGGGAGAAAAAAAATCTTCATTTATACCCTATGTTGGCCTTTTCCATAATTATTATATATTTCTTCCTAGATCAAAAATAATTTCATCATAGCACTGCACCAGAGATTAGCCACCTTGCAACAAGGTACAATTTGACGACTCGTTAGTCTGTGGCGATTGAGTATAATATCATTGGTTATAAAAAGCGGTTTTAAAACGAAAATATCATTTTACGCAAAAAGCTGAACTTTTCGAAAAATAAAATAGTAACATTTTATATAATTAACTTTAATAACGACTTAAATCACGTTAATCAGAGGAAAAAATCTATTAATTATTGCAAAAAATTATTCCTCACAAATTTGGTATTCTGGTACGCACCTGGACTGCTATTAGATTCCCAAGGTTTTTTAAAGAGTCCCAACTGCTCCCAACCATCTGGAACAAGTGTGAGGTATTTGTAGTTTACACGCTTCCACGGCTTGCCGCTGAAGCACCAGGAGTAGGTTTTTGTATGAACTATTTCTTAGAAAAGAAAGTTTCATAGGTGCTGAATTCATATCGAACGTTTTGGGTTCATTTCGGACTCTCGGACAGTATTCATTCGGATGGGAGATTTTTTATCACAGAAATTGAATAGTGCGCTGTTTAAAATGTGGTAAAATTATAATAGAAGTTTGTCTTATTATCTGATCTTTCACAAACGCGTTTTAGGGAAAATCGTCACTGCTCACGACGCCCTTCTATCGCTGTGTCTCTTCAGTGGTCATTGCTGTGATTGAAGGCTATTCTAATGTTCTCTTGCTAACGTACCAGAAGGGTTTCCCCGCCATTTGCAGATATTTTCCTGTCAATGTCATCTCACGCCACGCCATGAGCCTTGAGGGATGGTTTGATTCCTGGCCTATATTACAGTGGGGAACTTCTGATGGGTGAGTTTAACCTTTCCTGATGTGCTATCGATTATTGATCGACGTATTTGCGTACGGAACGATTGAAAAAGTGTAAGATGAACTGTGATATATATGAACATTGCGTGGGTTAATACCATACTGATTTCTATAAATATTTCACCGAACAAATGTTACAATTGTTTGGAGCCAGTGAAACTATGACATCCCTAACTTGAGGAATATTGCTTATTTATGTATTTTGTAAGAATCAAATAGCTTTTTAAACAGATACATATATAAAGGAAGTTTAACAAAGAGCAAGCCAACAAAGTTTCTTGTGCTAACACTGGTCATGTGCAGATGTTTTATTTATGAAGCTAATAAGAGAGAGAAAAAAACAACAATAACAAGAACAAGACAAGAAGGAAGGGGGGAGAGGAAGAGGAAGATAGGATCGGGACAGGAGATGTACTCGATACATTTTATATTCGTGCATAAATTTGTGGTCATACGCAGTACTTCGGATCTATATTTTGAAAGCGTATAGTGATAAATGTCGATGTTGTTAAATTGTTTGTTATAGTGCCCAAAAATATGGGGAATTGGAGAATTTATCCTAAGGTTGGTCCTGAGTGCGGACAAATGAAAAAAATGATAAAAAAAAACAGTTTGTCGGGTTGGTCTTGGCGGAATGTGCATTTTTATAAAATTTATGAGATCTGGCATGTCCAGACCATTATTCATAAATTTAAACAATACGATTTGACCAAATATTATACGTCCTATTTGAAGCGTGATGAAGTTGTGAAATTATTTGCGAAGTGTAAATTAATATTGTGAGAGTGGAGGAAGCGGGGGGCAGAAAGGAGTTGGGAAAAGTAAGTTGGGAAGTACCAAGCTATTCAAATTTAGTCAATAAACAAATCTAAAGCCATTTCAAGCAACATTTCCATTCTGAATAGTTAGTTATATTTTGAAAGTTTATTTCACTCCGGAACGAGAGAGTTAGAAATATTTTTCAGTGCGTCTACAATATACAAGCACAGGCGCCCACCGCGCACCACTTCCCGAGCACTTAGGCCTCATTAGCTTAGCCCACAATCATAGTCCCTAATGATCGTTGACAAACAAGAAATCTATCCAAGTAAACCCGCTAGACTTTGCCTCTGAAATGGGCTTAGAAGCACTCGTATAGGATTAGCGATCTGCTAATGTTGATTTAGTATTTTTATAAGATTTTTTATTTGATTCTGTGAATATCAATTGAAAAACAGTAATTGTCAAAAACGTCGAAGTAGAGTTTAAGGTAAGCTTGTGGGAGAAATAAGGAACTCCGGTGAAAAATATTATGGCTTTAAACATATATATCCATATAGATCAACCAACGCCAATTCTTAATATGTAACTTTTACTATATACGTAGAATTTATAAATCGTTATTGAAAAGTCAATAAAAAACCAAAACACATTATTATGTTAGCACCGATGCATTTGGATCATCAGACGTCAAGTGTGCATTCTGTTTTTGGATTAATATGAACATTTTTATATTTCATTTTTGTTTTGTATTTTAAATATGAATTTTATTTTTTTAATTTTGGCGAAATTAAAACTTAATTGTGTGACTTTATACTCTATAATTGTTGTTCAAAATAAAAAAATAATATTAATTAAGTAAATTAGAGTATTCACGAGGAAAACCAATTATAAATACGGATATTATGATAAAGTTAATGATCAATACTATTATTATTCTTTGAGATAAAGTTTCTAAAAAGGTAAATAATATGATTACTTGTTTGGTTGTGGTTTACCATGAATAGAATATAAAATGATATACCTTAAACCTCATTTTTGTTTTGACATTTGACATTCTAACCTCAAAACATAGATTTGGAGCGTTTTGGCGGGATTTGAAAAAATGAAAATTATTTTAACTACTAAAACTTACTTTAGAAAAAAAAAATACACTGATGTTTAAGATAGAACGTTATTATTGATAAAAAATAATAATTGAGCTGGAGTTCCTTAGTACTAATTGTATTTATATTGTTGTTTCATTAATACCTAACTAGGAGATTCTGTCAGATATCAGAATGATGTTTGTGTTGTTTTATTTTTTTTATCAAATTAATGTTAACTTAAGAGGAACGGCTGCTTACGTTTCATACAAAACTTAATTTTGGATGATAAGTAATTATATTTTCATATGAAGCGGTAACTTGGTGATGTGACATTATAATTTAAAAAATAAAACAATAACTTTGTTTTACATCACTTTTATAAAAGTTATGTAAACAAAGTTATTGTTTTATTTTTTTTATCAAATTAATGTTAACTTAAGAGGAACGGCTGCTTACGTTTCATACAAAACTTAATTTTGGATGATAAGTAATTATATTTTCATATGAAGCGGTAACTTGGTGATGTGACATTATAATTTAAAAAATAAAACAATAACTTTGTTTTACATCACTTTTATAAAAGTTATGTAAACAAAGTTATTGTTTTATTTTTTTTATCAAATTAATGTTAACTTAAGAGGAACGGCTGCTTACGTTTCATACAAAACTTAATTTTGGATGATAAGTAATTATATTTTCATATGAAGCGGTAACTTGGTGATGTGACATTATAATTTAAAAAATAAAACAATAACTTTGTTTTACATCACTTTTATAAAAGTCATGTAAACAAAGTTATTGTTTTATTTTTTTTATCAAATTAATGTTAACTTAAGAGGAATGGCTGCTTACGTTTCATACAAAACTTAATTTTGGATGATAAGTAATTATATTTTCATATGAAGCGGTAACTTGGTGATGTGACATTATAATTTAAAAAATAAAACAATAACGTTTACATCACTTTTATAAAAGTCATGTAAACAAAGTTATTGTTTTATTTTTTTAAATTAGAAGTAATTATTTTTGTTTTATATTATGAAATACAGGCCATTAAAGAAATTGATTTTCGCGATTTTAGAGACACCTTTAACAGTTATTTGGGGGCTAACGGTGATTTAAAAAAAAGTTTAACCCCGTCTGCTTTAAAAACATAATGAAATATAAAATAAAAAATTTAAAAAATATATTGAAATAAGCATAAGCAACGACCAATTTACGTTGGAATACAAATTTGGCCTATATAATTTAAAATATCGACAGGAAAAAATGTTTTTTTTTTTAATATTTTTATTTACGTAATCATATGTTAATAGCAAATACGATAATTAAAAAAAAAACGATAATTCCTCAAATAAATTTTAGAATTTTTTTTTTCATGGCATATCTATTTCATAATTTAAAACAAAAATATATAAAATACTTATCACCCGTACTAGATTTTTACTAAACCTTTAATTAAATATGTATATCGTTCAAATTGGACTTACTATCGTACTTTGACCTCAAATCCAAAATTAAGTTATCTATGAAACAGGCATCTCAGCCGTTCCTCTTCAGAACAATTTTTTAAGAGTTATTGATGTTATTTTCAATGATTAATATTACAATGAAGTATAAAGCTTTATTAGGTTAATTCTAATTTTAATTACTAAATCTGTTTGAAAAATGTACTAATTACTCCAAAAATCTTACAATTTTTTGCTGATAATGTTGGTATAAAATTGTGTTGTAAGTTTAAGGTCACCGATATGGAAAAGATATTTCTACTCCTATAATCTAGGAATCTACAAGGGCGAGTTTATATCTATATACTTAAAGCTTCTGCTCTTTTAAATACAGCCTTATTCAATGTTTACAATAGCATTCGAAATGGTAGGCGACTTGAACGGAATCACATAGCAAAAGTGGCGTAGCTATCCACATCTATTTCATTAATATTTTCTCGAAATCGTGCGGAGAAACGTGTTTCCTTATTGACGCCTGTGATATTTTTATGTATTTCTTTCTTGCTGGTTATTAACGTCAAGGCGTTATTGATTGCGCCGAGCAAATAGAATATTGCACGCGTAAATATTTATAATCCACCCCTGGAAAGTTTGTATTTTACGATAAAGTGATTCTGATTGATGGACACCTTGTGTTGTGTTTGTTTTGGATAAGGGAAACTTCAAGACTTTTTATTCGGAAATTAATCAAAACAAACCCACTTATTTGTAAATCCTTATTAACTGAATTTTAAATGAATTCATTTTCTCGACAGAAAACAACTTGAGTACCTACTTGTTTCGAATTATTTAAGAGGTCAGTTTCAACCATCAATCAAACTTTATACAGCATGGACACTTGTTATGTCAAACTTTGTACAATATTTCATATTTCATTAAAATTAGAGTGCCTATTGAAGAAGTTTCTTCGCAATAATATTATTCTAAGGACGAAGTGTCAGGTGTCGATATGATCGTGTATTACGCATTTCTCTTGTAACATTCATGGCCAAAGAATAAAGAAGAACGCAAAAAATGCGTTTTTGGCGCATTCCGTGATCCTAAAGTCTGGCCATTCGGGCCTTAAATTTCAAATTCAGAAATGAGCTCTCTCAGTGTAATTTTAAAATCAAATGGAATGGAATATAAGTTGTTGGCTCCCTTGGAGCTGAAACCAAAATAAATCAGTTTCTACGTCGGTTTCCCTTCAAATCTACATGGAAAACATTTCTAGTGTGTTTTATATGTTCACTGATAATGGCAGTATCAAATTCACAGAATCAAAGAAAAAGAAAACGTATTGTAGGAAAGGAAACATCTGTATGAATTATTTTTATTTATTTATTTTATTTACTATATATTTTTATTTTATTTACTCAACACCTTTTAGGGTTTTCCTTTTCTGTGGTATGGTTAAAGGCTAGATGACACATAATACATGATTCTCTGGAACTATACTCGTAGTAACATAAATATTAAAGCATTTTAAAGCTAGGTAAATTTTCAATATGTGTCCCTTTGTTAGGGGAATATTTTTTCAAGGAAGATGAGTTGGCAGGACTTGTAACACTATGCGTACAACACAAATTAAACAAAAGTATTACTCAGTATATGGTAATTAGGTACGTGAACGCGTCTTCGGCTGTGTAAGGACGAACTGTCTCTTCACCTGCATGTTTAAAGATCTAGTTTATAAGTTATAATTTTAGGTAAAAAACCATTTTGTTTTGAAGAGTTTTATTCAGAGAGGCCATAGCTTCAATTATAAATAAACTAAGTTTAAGCATTCAAATATTAATGCATGTCTTAAATTGTGCGCCTTAGAAACTTTAGAAATAAAATTAAAAAATTACGTAAACAATTAATTTACTAAACAAAATAAGAGCATCCTGTAAATCACCTTTGTTAACCGTATTTCCTCATTATTTTGATTCCCAATCACCACTCCCATTCCCTCTGCCCTCACCTAATAATATCTAATTATTTTCGTACTTGTTTAATTTAATTTAGTTTTAAGGACTCTGTTGAATGACACGGATGTGTCGAAACTGGCAGCAAATAAATAAAATTAATTAACAAATGTATATTGTTAATAAAACTGTTCAAAACAAAATATTCAGAATTTTTTTATAGTTAATTCCTAAAAAGTACAAAAAAAAATACCATCACTAAATATAACATAATGGGGAGATCTTTGGCTCTGTATCCACAGTTTAACAGTTCAAATCCCTTAAATTTCAGGAGAAAATGTACAAATTTAATAATTGTTTTTCAAGTATACAATTTATGTATGTGGCATGTTTGCACTACACTTCAACCTACAAGATACTTTAAATTACAAAAAATAGTATCGATTTAATGAGAAATCACTCATCAAAAACAAAGTGTGTTATATACAGAAAGAAGAAGCTCAGAATATGGAAAACTTCTTCAGCGATATGGCCTCCAGTGTCTCCAGAGCACGGGGGAATAAGTCAACCCGGGACTGAGACCTTTAACCTGGGTCGTAAGGAGACTTCTCAGGGCATGAATCTGGCGCTTCCTGAGGTGTCTGTGAGATGCTTGATATAATAAATGATATTTGATTGTTATTGAAACTATGTTTTCTTAATTGACATTTATGGCGGGACAATTCCCAATACAGAGTACTTGGACATAATCGTTGTTTCTGGGATTTACATTGTACTTTAATGTTCTTTATGTTTCAATGTGTAAAATGAATAATAATAATAATAATAATAATAATAATAATAATAATCGGACCATTTCTATAGCGCCGCTTTTGTGAGAAATCACCTCAGGGGCGCTGTACAAATATTACTTCCTATTCTTATATTATTCTTATATTACGACTATTCTACGAATTTATTATTATTATTTTTTTAATTTTTTTTTTTAAATTTATTTTCTCTTTTAGGACAGGCTATCATTACACATTATTTATAGACCATACAAAGAAATGCAGTTAAATTATCAAAAGTAAATTTAATGTTAAACTGAAAAAACAAAAAAAAAAGAAGCTAACTGTATTTATTCCTTACGATATATTGCAAGACGCTAATACAAATGATAGAGTGATTGAATATAGTTATTTACTAAAGAGATCTTATTGAATGGACATATCTAAGTTGAAAGTATTGGTTCGTTAATCTAAATGTTTATTTGAATCAAAGAGTGGGGTAACGACGATGATTCCTTACGAAACGGAGACGGGCTGTCATCTGGCGTAGCGGGGAGTCAACAGCTTCTTAGCACTGGCGGAGGCCAGTGTGGAAGGCGTTGGCAGGTGCTCAGGCATCTGGCTGCTGTTTGTGGGGATGGCGCTGAGTGAGAGTTTAGGTGGCGAGGTATTTGCGCGGGAACTCGGGTGGCACCTAAATTCGAAGATCAGTTCTGTCTCTGTGTATAGTTAGCTGGCGACGACCTCGAGATCTCGTCTTTGGCTTCTAATAATCAGGGAGCGGACTTTGAACTTGTGATCTCTGTGGAGGTGTTCCACAATCGATCGTATATCTGGTCCAGGTAACACAAACAACGAGGGCTAAACTGCTTTTGGCGAAGGCGCGTTTGGTATCGGGCCCAGTCTTGACGAGAATGGATCTTCGGGTATCGTGGGCTTAAACCATTGCAGCGTGTACCGACGGTGGCCGTCTACCCTTGTCGATTGTTTATTAGATCGTGGCTTCCTTTCCGGGTGGATCTCTTGCGGCTTCAAGTTGCCGTATTCTCTTGGAGTGTGAGGTGCTTCCTGTGTTAACTTGATGCGCGTACGTGTCATTTCTTGATGTTAAAACTCTCGTTTCTCAGAATATTCTTTGTATTCTTTGATTTCTTCTCCGTACAGTGGCTCAATTGTGCCAGTTTTACGCACATCTTTACTCTCGTGTGATTACGTGCGATGTGGTGGTTTTGGTTTTGTTTTACAACAATTGGAAGGAGTTTCTCCACGAAGCCTGTGGTAATGAATGTTATGAATGTGAACTGCGGTGTTTTAATGAATGCAAATGAGTATGTGCAAACCATAACAAATGTTTTGCATCAAATGGCAAAATTTGTGTTAAGTAACTCGAACTGGACAGTGGGATGGGAGCCACTTTTTGACATTTATCATTTTTCTCATCTATCTCCGTCAACCCTGAAATATTATCTGTTTGTATCATTATTCCTCCTGCTCCAAGCAATTGGAGTTTTGTGTAGTATTGACATAAAAAAGCACATTTCAGCGTTCATTAAAAATAGATCTGAATTTTAGATAGTAAATACACTGCACAACATTTGTTTCTTCTTGCCTCTTTCGACTTCCTTGTGTCCTCCCACCTCGCAAAATTTCCTCTTTGTCCAATTGGCCCTGGAAGATCAAGTCTTATGAACTATGAATTTAAAATTTCTGAAAAGACAAAAATAATAAGGTAACGGTTGCATCTAGAACTCGAAACAATACTTCTCGGTTTATCCGAAACCAGCACTCTATTCAACTGAGCTAATGCCACCTTATTGCTTTCCGTCATTTTTAAAGATATCATACTTCAATTTAGAGCTCTTCATATCGTCTAAAATATTTAACTGCATTGATAGGGTATTTTAAGCTTCAATAAGTTATTCCAATAAAAAATAATAGAAATTGCATTTATAATATGTATGAAAATGATCTCTCCGAAAGTCACGTAGCAGACGGCACAAGTTGCGCAAGGCCAAAGATCCCAACAGGATATTAAATCTTTAAGAAAGTGTTTCATGCCATCCAGACTAGGTCGCATCCAGAGAAATGGCTGGGTGTCCAATCATCGAAGAAGCAAATGTGTTGCGCCCGGAAACTGGGTGAATATCCGGGCCCATACTTCCGCACGTGCTTCCTGTAAAACCGGATACGGCAGTACCAGCTACCACTCCGCCCGGCTTCATAAATAATACAGCGAAGATTCCGAGGTACGTAGAATGTAGATCGTACCCACTGTAGTAAGATAAGATAATGTTTCAAATTAGGAGCGGAAAAGGTTTATTCATTTCAGGGAAAGTAATAAATGTATGTGTTGTTTTTTTAGATCACAGCAGACGTACGAATTAAGAGAGGATGTATTTAAAAAAAATCTATTCAAATTTCTTCAAACGATTGGTATTCACTTTGTGGCGTCATTATGAATGAATGAATTAAAAAATATACGTAGTATTCACCATTTTATAAATATACTTAGATATCTACATGTTTCGAAAGCGATACTTTTATCATCAGTATATATATTAGAATATATATTCATATATTCCTGATGATGTAAGCATCGCTTTCCAAATATTAAGATATACATGTATACTTATAAAGTGGTGACTGCCAAGTACATTTTTAAATTCATTTAATAATGTCTATCTTTATAAAAATGACCAGGACACCTCGATTGAAAGATGGACAAATCTCTACCTCAACTGATACTCAAAAAGAACTAAAAAGACTTCAAAATTGTTGATTTGACAATATTACAGGCATTTCGACGGACACATAAATACGTTTTTCGAAACCAAGACAGGTGCCGAAAAGATTTGGAGCAGGTTCAAGGGATCCAGCGCTTGATAAAACGCGACTGATGATAATGACGATAAAAGGATCTGGTTCAAGCATGTAAAACTTTTTTTTTTCAGTAACAAATTACTGGTTAACAAAGAAACCGTCAACTGGTAACCCCGTAAAGCGTTTAATAAAATGTTGCATGTTTATCTCCTCCCTTAGCTACCCCTTTTTTTGTCCTTTCAAACTCTTAAAATAATCCTTACTTGGGGATACCATATTCCGACTGTCTCCAAGCAATTGGACCTCTTATATGAACCACAAGAAAATTTAAGTGATTTTTAAAGAGAAGCTGGTAATAAACCTGTAAGAAATAAAGAACAATGTGACATGTTACTGTTTTGACAAAAATTTCAGTGCAAAACCGCTATCATAGAATCAACTTGATTTTCGATTAAAAGATCAGTGCGGTAAATCGGTCTGGCAAAAATGAATAAAGAATCGAGAGGAAATTGAATAGACCGGCCCGGCGGCCCTTCACAGTGGCAATCACCATCCAT
The DNA here is from genome assembly GCA_022606495.2 of Halesus radiatus. Lineage (NCBI taxonomy): Eukaryota > Metazoa > Arthropoda > Insecta > Trichoptera > Limnephilidae > Halesus > Halesus radiatus. The sequence continues at coordinate 65,595 of JAHDVE020005536.1, forward strand.
CATCTTCAGTTGATCAATTATTTTAAGTATACCCAATGTAGACGGTTTTGTCAAACAATTTTTGAGTTTAGGTCTTTTAAATTACTCATTCCGTTGGCAACAAAATTCCACTGAAAAAATAAAGTTATTAAGGTAAACCGTCTTGTCCCAGAACATTCCCGGGGACGGATTTTATAGGTAGATACTGTTTGTAGTTTTGTGGAACTTGTCAGAGGGAATAATTATTATTCCAGCTGACCGGAGGTAGTGGAGACTATGGCATTCCCAATTATTGGAGTATGTTGTGAGGCTTAAAGGTATGGGATGGGGAGAGGAAGGTGGAGAAATGTGCGGATAATCATATCTGACCACAAAACACAGCTAAGGTCATTTAAAGCTAAATGGAAGGCTACAGCTGATTGAAATGAGCAGGTTTCCTTATATTAAGAAATATCGAGAAATGCATACATAAAATGGCTGCAGAATGGATGACCTACAGATGGTAATATCATGGAAGCTCGAAAACAAAGTATATTGCTTTTTAAGAAAGAATGTAAAAAGTGTCAAAGAAAATTTGAAGAGAAAAAAAAGGATAAAATAGCAAACAGCTTTCAATACAAATTTTTTCATCTTTCTGGAACAAAACCAATTCTGTATTGAAAGCAAAACATACCACATCGATCCATATTGATGGAAAATCTAAAAATAAAGATATAGCTGAAGTTTTTATGAATAATTTTTGCTCGGCACCAGGTCAACTGCAAATAATGGATAATTAGATTGATACACCGACAAATCAACCAGAAAAATAGCTATCCATCGTCATCTTACCAGAGATGATCCAACGAGCAATGCGCAACATGGCAGGAGGTAAATCAGCAGGTTACGATGGACTTGTCAAATAACACGTAAATCATGCGGAGGGTACTTCACAACATTGCTCGCCTCTCTCTTCTCTGCCATGTTTGGACTCGGACACATTCCGAAATAAATGTCCAAAACCATAATGATACCGATCCCAAAAAGCCCCCAGTTGAACCTGGCATCGTCGGTTAATTACAGGTCCATATCTCTTCCTACAATAATTGCAAGAATCTTTGAAAAAGTCATCTTAAACTTAATCGAGGATAAGCCCAATTCCGAGGACTCCCAAATGGTCTTCAAAGCCTGATTCTCTTCTGATACAGCCATATATAGTATGAAACTAAGAATCAAATATTATAAATGCAGAGAAGCAACGATACACGCATGCTTCCTAGACTCGAGCAAAGCTTTTGACGGGGTATGGAAAAAACTGACCGAACTACATGTACCATCGCAAATTATTAATATATTGAGTAAATGGTACAACCAATAGGAAAACTTTGTAAGATGGAATGATAGCCTATCAAAAGCAGCCAAATTAAAGTGTGGCATTAGACAAGGAGGCTCAATGTCCGCGGTGCTGTTCAACGTATTTATGGGTGAGCTTAGTAAAACTCTGAACAACACAAGAATCGGATGACACATCACATACCCGGGGTATCTATGAACAATATTAGCTATGCAGATGATATGGTCATACTAGCCCCATCGGTAAGAGCAATGTTAAAACCTCTGGCCAAATGCAAAGCATACGTTGTTAGTCACGGGCTGATGGATAATGCTAAAAAATCGTCACTACTGATTTTCAAAGCAAATACTGGTCCTGCTGTCATTCCGCCAATACATCTCGGCGGAGCCAATCTTAAAATCTGCAGCGGAATGGAATAGTTTTTTTTTTATTTTATCTTTATTTTTTTTAATTTTATCTTTATTTTATTTTTTTTTATCTAATGTTATTTTTTAATTCTTCTATTTCCACATCACATATTTATTCAGATGTATTCCTTTATGTAGACAGAGTATTGCACTCACCCCTTTGTTCAGCTGAAATAAACACATTATTATTTTTTTATTATTATTATTATTATTAAAGCAATGTTTCAAATCTGAATGGTGGTCTTTCACCAGGGCGATACAGAAAACATCTACTACTCTGATTTGGAATCGATGCAGTTGATATTTTTTTTACAGATTTTATGATAAAAAAGAGTTAACCTTTCTATACCGCCATTTAGTGATTAAAATCACCTCAAGGTCGATTTAAATTTTATTAAAGTTTGTAGCCTTTTTAAAAAATATATTTTTAGACTTTTTTAAAAATGCTTTCCAACCTCAGACCAAGTCGAAGGTTATTCCAAAAAAGTAGACCCAACAAATTAAATCTATGTCCCCAAATTTGCAACATTCGTACGAGAGGGTACCAGTCTGTTCGTCACATCAAACTTGGCCGACCTGAGGGTGAGTTGCCTCTGAGTAAGATTGTCCTTCACGCAAAAATCAGTCAAGAATAATGGTGCCAGCCCGTTCAGTGCCTTATTCAGAACAAGATTTTTTTTTAAATTAGCTCTTTATGAAACTCGAAGCCAGCGTAGGCAGTCACGTAGAAGAGAGGTGATATGGCAGTATTTGATGGCGCCGCATACTAGACGAGCTGCCGTGTTGAACGTCCCTTGCAGTCTGTTCTAATGTACATTAGGTCGACCCAGCATACAAACTATTGCAGTAATCAAAATGTCATGGACAGTTGACTTCCGCATTCTTTTATTTTAGGGGATTGTGAATAAAAATGAATTCTTTAACAATAGCTTTTTATCCAAAATAGTAATAATAATCTTGTTCCTAAAAAATAAATACCATGTGTGATACCATTTTACCACCCAGGCCTCCATAAAAAAATTTGCACGAGTGCTTAAACTTTGGGGAAAAAATTGATCATAACCCAAATTTGTGGGTTAAGACTTTTCTGAAAAAAAATAATATAGTAGTAAGGCAACATTAGTTTTATATTTTTTATTGCACTATCAAAGAATAATATTTTTTTAAATAAATGTCTGATAAAATTCCTTCATTTGTGACTATGGCACTGAACAGAGTGAGCAAGGGTGTCCATTTTGGAAAATTTCAATAATTCGGAAACTGTGTGACTTTTACTTAGCAGGATATTAAATTTTCGGAACGGTCTTGGAATCTTCCATCGACAGATCGATCCCTTGGAATAACAAAGTTCCATCTGACACGGCAATGTTTTGCGATAATGAGTGTTAAAGTTACCTTCTATAGAGCACATTATCGCATGACGTTGCTGTGTCAGATGGAACCTTGTTATTCCGAGGGGTTGAGATGAAAGGTTATTCACCACTTAACTAACACCCTGTATAGTGTGTATACCATCGATATACGGTTTAATAATTTCACTCGTATGCTACGCCAAATGCTCATTATAGCAGCATGAACTTTGAATAATATTATACTTAATTTATTTGTAAAAAATGTTGACTTAATAAAAAAGTAACAACTCAAATCTCGTACAATACTTCAAGAGAAAAAAAAACCCTTTCATGAAATACACTAACGTCCCTACATACGACTAAATTAAATAAAATAAGGTAAATATTCAAAAGAAATATTTCCTCTCTTCGTCCCATACGCACAAAAAGGTTAATTTTCTCGGAAATAAAACCCTTTGGTTTGCAGAAATGGAAAGACATGATACTAATTTGTCTTTGAAATGTCTCCACGTTGAATTAATCTTGTTACTAGGTGTCTCTTCCCGTAAGCTCCGATGGCTGGGTACGGTTTGTATCTATGTAATATATTGTTCGATTTTTCCCGACTGCTCCGCCACCGACAAAGGCCCGGGGAGTTTTTCTTTTTTCAGGGTATTCGCAAAACGTTTACATATGGCTTCGATTATGTATACGTACAACCCTTGAAATCGTACAAGTCAGCCTATTCCGCAATGAAATGTTAGAATAATGTTTTCAATTACCTAAGTAAATTTTCTTATACATCAACATCGTAAATACTGTTTTATTATTGAACAAACTTCGTTCAAAAAACAGTTCTGAAGTATGAATGACTGAAAATTAATGGTCATCATATTAGTTATTATAGCTAACTTAAATATTCTGAAGTAAGACAATATATTGAAACGCATTGTGAATAATCTTTGCAACTTCTCCCTTAGAAGCTTCTTCTTATATACCTACATAAAAATAGTGTTCATCGAGATATTGCCAACTAAAAGATTTGTTTTCTAAAATGAAGACATTATAGTTTATTATTTATATTCATTTTATAGTAACTAGTTTTCAGGAAAAATAAGAAACATATTTTTAAATTTGAAAAACACAGAAAATTTTGTGAGAGATAACGTTATTCAATCGAACATGTCTACAGAGTGGATTAATTTAAACAGATAAAACATATTTCTTTAAAACCAAATATAATTTTTTGTACAACACGAACAATAACCAAGCCGAGGGCTGGTATTTTACAACACTGAGGCAAGGGCCTATATTGCACAACAAATGCAATGCCGAGTCGAGATTTCACAACACGTGCAAATAATGTTCGCCCAGAACAACAACAATAACAGTCTTCTACACCCAGTAACGTCACCACCCGCTACCTCAGCGACCGACCATACTGGATGGTGAAAAAAGTTAAGTACTCTCGGAGCGATAACATCTCCATTGGGAA